>CAUYRH010179947.1:0-33973 GCA_963574655.1 Perodicticus potto
GCTCAAGCGAGTCTCCTCCCTCTGCCTCCCAAGTAGCTGGGACTACAGGCGCCCGCCACAACGCCCGGCCGTTTTTTGGTTGCAGCCGTCATTGTTGTTTGGCGGGCCCAGGCTGGATTTGAACCCGCCAGCTCAGGTGTACGTGGCTGTCGCTTTAGCCCATTGAGCCACAGGTGCCGATAGCAGGTTTTAATAGTGGGAATATGTGTAAGGGAAGGGAGAGGGTGGTAATGAATAGAAAAAAGAGAAAGGAGGACGGAGGGGAAAGAAAATTTCAGAAAAGGAGAAATTAGCCTTGTTTTATGCCTAGAGGGGAAGATTAATGAATTTGAATAGTACAAGAGCTTTTCTAGAACCAGAGAGAGACAAAAGAAAGAAAAACCCTCAAGTAGAGTAATGATTTGGTGACTAGTGAAATTAATAATTTAGAGTATTTAGCCAATATTCCTTAAATATTTGCTCAATATTTATTGACAGAAAATTACAAGATTATCCCTTAATTCAAATTGAATATACATATCTATATATGTATATATGTATCTATATATCTATATAGATGTATATTTATATATGTAGATACATATTAATACATATATCTATGTGTATATATATACATATTGTATAGATATATTGACATATATAGATATACATATATAGATGTATATGTAGATATATATTAATACATGTATCTATGTATATATATATTGTATAGATATATAGACATATATCTATATAGATATATAGATACAGATATACACATATAGAAATATATATCTTCAATTTGAATTCTATTTCAATTATACATAGATATATAAATATATGTTAAAACATTAATTCTGTATTTCTATTTGTAGTGTATGAAGAGTGAATAATATATATATCTATGTATATTTAAGTATATAAATATACATATATACATATATATTAATATATACATACATATATTATATAAATATAACAAACATATAGCGGATTATGAGGATTCAGAGATATGTAAGACAAAGCACTGGGCGTCAGGTAACATGCAATACAATGATGGAAGTAACTCTAAAAGAACATAAGAAGTGCCATAAAAGTAGAGAAATGCGTGAGCCTGTAAAACAATGGAGAAGGGCAACTATAATATAAATATACATATGTATACGTAGATATATTAATAAATATATATGTTTTTATATATACAGAGATATATCATACAAATATACATAGATATATGTTAATATATATAGATAGATTATATAAATATATATATTATTCACTCTTCATACAGTGCCAATAGAAATACAGAATTGATGTTTTAACAACAGCAAAAAAGCCCTTCTACAAAGCATTTCTCCCTTTTCTACTCACATTTTGATGTTTTTGAGACTTGGCTTCTGTGTACATGTGTAGTTTTCTTAATCAAATAACTTCCTTGGAGGCACAAAGAAAATTTATATTGTAGATGGCTTTAAAAAGTCAGTCTTTTCTGGTGAATAGCTCTATGCCATGAAGTATTATTTATTTTTAGAATTCAGTTAGTTGTAATTGTACATAAGAGACAAAGAAGGCCTTCATTGCATCACCTCTGTCCTGTAGAATCCTGGTGAAACTTCAGCTCTCAGGACTTACATTCCAATCCTAGTTCCATTTATTTCTCATCTTGATGGCACTGAACAATTTACTTAACCTTTAAATTGCAGTTACATTTCTATTTTTTAAATAAACTTTTTACTTTTACAAGAGTTTGGGATTTCAGTAATTTTGTATAAACAATACAGAAGGTTCCTGTGTATCTTACACCTAGTTTGGCCTATTATCATTATTATTATTATTTTATTAAATCATATCTGTGTACATTAGTGCAATTAAGGGGTACAATGTGCTGGTTTCATATACGATCTGAAATATTTTCATCAAACTGTTTAACATAGCCTTCATGGCATTTCTTAGTAATTGGTGTAATACACCTATGGTGCATCTTAGAAGGGTACAGGCAAAACTTACTAAATGTAGAATACAAAAGTCTTTATACAATAACTAAGTTTGGTCTATTATTAACATTCACAGTAGTATAATACATTTCCCATAGTGAACAATGCACACATACTGATGCATTGTTATTAACTAAGGTTCATACTTTATTTGAATTTCCTTAGCATTTACCCTAAAGCTTTTCCTTTAACTTTTAGCTTTTCTGTTTCAGAATCCTATCCAGGACATCACCTTATATTTAATACTCATGTTTCCTTGGGCTCCTATAAACTAAGACAGTTTCACAGTCTTATTTTTGACGGCCATGACAGTTTGAGAGGTACAAGTCAAGTATTTTGTAGAACTTTTGTTCCTCAATTTGAATTTGTCAGATGTTTTTCTCATAAAAAAAGAGGTAATTCCTTTTTTGTTTGTTTTTAGGTAATGTGTTTTTAATAGAAACACAATGGAAATAAAGTGCCATTCTCATTCCATCATATTAAGAATAAACACTATAAATGAGATGATAAATTGGATTTCATCAAATTATCAACTTTTTCTCTGTGAAAAACCCTATTAAGAGGATTTTAAAAAATAAAACAAGTTATGGACTTGGAAAAAATATCTGCAAACACATAGACAATTAAAGACTCATATCTAGAAAACACAGAAAACTCTCAATGCTCAACTGAAAATAAAATGAATAACAATCCAAAGAGAAAATGGTCAAAATGAAAGAAAACATTTCACCAAGGAAGATGTACAGAGGACAAATAAACCCGTGAGAAGAAGCTCAGCATCTCTGGTCCTCAGGAAATACAAATGAAAGTCGTAATAAGCTATCACTATACACTAACAGAATAACAAAAATAACAAATAGTGACAATACTGAATCTTGGCAGAATAAAAAGAAATGGGGGGATCTGTTAAATACTAACTTCATAATTATTGATTGCAATAATTTTTTGGTGTAAATAGAAGAAATGTTTGATATTTCAGTTTATAAATAAAAACAATAATAATTTTAGTTTGCCATCTACATCAGTTTAAGTATGTAATTCTATTTTTCTTTTTTTGGAGACAGAGGGTCTCATTTTGTTCCCTGGGTAGAGTGTCATGGAATCAGAGTTCACGGCAACCCCAGATTCATGGGCTTGAACGACCCTCTTACTTTAGCCTCCCAAGTAGCTGGGACTACAGGTGCCCATCACAATGCCAGCTGGCTTTTTGTTGTTGTTGTTGTTGTTGTTGTTCTATTTTTTTTATTTTGTTGTTCTATTTTTTTAGTAGAGATGTGGTCTTGCTCTGGCTCAGGCTGATCTTAAACCCCTAAGCTTAGGCAATCCACCCAACTGGACCTCCCAGAGTGCTAGGATCATAGGTGTGAGCCACTGCACCAGACTATGTAAATCTAATCAGTTTGTACATTGCTATTAACTTTTAGCAAACTAGAAAGTTGTGTGGACCACAAACCGCAAAAACAGTGAATACAAATGTATTTGTCATCATTGGCAACAAAAATAGGACAAACACCAAAACTCAAGAGGCATAATATAAACAATATTTGATGCACTTAAAATGTGAAAACAAATATGTCCATTTAAAGCAACCACTCTAGACCACTTTCTAACAAGTATACAATATCATCGCACAAGAGATCCCACTGTGCTCTCAGACACGAATTCCTGTAATGTAAACAGTAGGATGCTAAAATGGAAGTTTGTTGTCTGTTTTAGCTAAGGTGACAGAAAGCCAACAATGACAAAAATAGATAGTTAACTCTCAGATTTCAAAGAAAGATAGCAGGCATCTTATGCAGTATTTATAAAAGACAAGGCAGAGGCTATGAGACCATGAACCAAGAATTCATGTTGGAAAGAAAAGAGTTAGAGCTAAAAGTTTGAGAGAGGCAATTTACTCAGGAGCAAGTGTGTTGGGGAAGTGTGGCATTCTATTTCTCCACCATGCAGAGAGGGAGCAGGGGTCCACAAAGAGGGAACTGACATAAACCCTGAAGTCTAACCCATACCTTGAAATTTCTCAATTAAAAAGCAGAGTAGCTAGATACTTCGAGTGAGGACACATGGCTGCATTGGGGAAGTCCTAGCTTCTGGGATTTTGTCAATTCCAAGGATGTATTCATATTTCCCAGGACCAAAGCTGAGCCTTGCAGATTATGAAGGCACATCAAATCTTAACTTTGGAAGAGGGATGTAATACAGGTATCCTGGCTGAAGTACTGAATTCCCAGGTGCTGTAGAAAGAAATGTAATTAGCCAGCTGGGTGAAAATGCATGGCCTGCACCTTGAGAAGACTCTCAAATGGTCTAAAGGAATGTTTCCAGGGAACCAATGAAAGCACCTATTCTGTCTTGAAACCACCAAGCCCACAACGCACCAATGCAAATTATACTGGTACCAGTTACAAAAGACTTAATGTCTCTTTACCTCTTTTATCTTTCTTGCCTCTTCTCTGAAAGAGCCAGAGAAAGTTTCTTAAGTGGAGAACAAAAGAGGTAGGAGAAAAGTTATTTTCTAAATGTAAGGCAGAATGTTTAGTTCCTGAATACGGCAGTGTGTTTTCCTAAAGCCAAGGACATTGTTTAACATGGCAGCATAATCATCAAAATCAGGATTTACATTGATATATTATTTCTAATCTGTATACTTATTCAAAATTTTAACCAATTATCTCACTAATGTCCTTTTGAAACAAAGACTATATGTATATAAGATATAAAATGATATCTAAACATACAAAATATATGTATGTTCTTAATTAAATATTAAGCATCTATAAGAACTAAAAGATGATAAGCATACATCTGGACAATAGAAGGAATTAAAATTATTGTTGTTTGAGAAAAAAGTAAAACTTTATATCCAAGTAAAAGTATATGTGTTTATGTATACATATACACACATACAGGAAGAGAGAATATAAAGATGTATATTTTATATATAATATACAGTATCTTGTATATATTGTAGGGTACAGTAATTACGTATATTATATATATTTTATGTATGTGCTCCCCCTGACAATTACTAATGCCATAAAGCATGTTAGCTATAGTCATACATTAAAATTAATAAGGTGAATGATGCCATCTACATGACTAAATTTAAAAACACCTGTCCCTCAATACAAGGGTGCTTCCATAAGGAGAAGTATGTAGGGTGGAGAGACCACACAAACATGAAAAAAGGACAAGACCTTCACTGTGGGAAAGCATCCTCCAGTTCAGATCGATGGCCTACAGTCCTTGCTCAGTGTATGATAAAGATGCATCACCCACAAGTAACAGAACACACAGCACACACAAAAGGAGTGTATCGGCTTAAACGCCTACATAGAGTATGCATTTTGGGGAAAGGCTTGGTATTTCTTTCTGCCTCCCTTCTTTACGGTCAGTAGCATCAGTTTTTACCCAGTTGTTTGCAAGATGCTTCCTGGTAGCAGAAGTGACCCATTATTCACTTTGCTGTTCTCGCTGGCTCAGCTCCAGTAGGGGACAGTGCACCCCCTACACTAATCACCACTGAATAGTCTTGTGCTGCCTTCTGGGCTCCCCTTGCATTTCTACATTGACTCAACCACTACAGCCAAGAGATTTCATGTATTTGTTGCCTTAGGCCAATTTGAAATATCTATTATTAGGGTTTGCAAGGCGTTCAATCCCACCTAAAGCACAGGCTGCTGAACGGTGGGAAAATAAACTCCATGTTATAAAAATCTCCAGTGGTTTACAGAACATCTGGTAAATACTTCATATGTCCCACTGTACCTATTTGAAAACTGAGGAACAGGAAAATTACTCAATTGGTGCAGCTTCACAGACTACTTCTATACTTTCATGTCAGAATTCCATGAGAAATCTCTTCTCCTTAACTTGAGATGTTTGAGGTTAAAAATAACTATAGGGCTCCCATATTTTGAGCTAAATATTAAAAACTATTCTTTAGGTACAGTTTAGGTACTATACTTTCTTACTACCCATGTGTCTTGTTATCATTCACAAATGATAAAACAAGAATAAAAAAGGCAGATGAGGTGAGAAAACATTATACAAAGATGTTCCTCTTGCCACTACTTTATTTTCCAAGTTCAAAGAAATTTTGAGATAATATTATACAAGTATATTGCAAATTTGGCAAAGAACCTGTTTAATATATTTTAAGTTAAAACCAAACAAGATGCTTCCTTTCCATTGTGGCAGGAAAGTATAAAAGATGTCACTGGCTTAATAATAAAACATTTCCCAGTTTTCTTGTACTGCGATCCAGTAGTTTCGACTTTTCTATTTTCTCTTTAGGATGTGTTATTTGACAATGCATTATTGGGAAATTCTTTGCATAAATAAAGAATTTTACTTGACAGTTTTTGTTTTTAATTTTTTCTTGCTAAATGTGTTCTTGGGTCTTAAAAAAAAAAACCCCTAAGAGAACTGATAAATGTGATGCATATCTGCCAAGCAAAAACAAAAGTCTCATTCTTGAGAAAATAGACAATCACATTAGGGTAGTTAGATAAAATGAAAACTAATTATTTGTAAGCCTTAAAGAGAACATTAGTCTAAATAGGAATGCTCAAAGAACATACTGTCTAAGGAAAAAGAAGGCTCTTCTCTCATCACAGGGACTAATGTATGCAGAAATTAAACATAAAGATCACAGTGTATTTGTTTCCACTGCATTGTTTGAATTAATATTGCCAAGGAATAGATAATCAAGTGACATCAGACTTAAGAATAGCTTTCATGAATTTCAAAGTTCCAATTAGTATTAACTATTTGTTATTCAGAAGACCAATCTTCAAAACTGTCATAATAAAATTATCTTTTTATTGGATTATATTGTTTATTTTTTGTTCAGTATTTTGAATGTAGCAAAAGCTCTCCAAAGATAAAAATTATGGGAATGAATTTATTTGCTAAGTTAATGTGTTAAAAGGATTTATGATGGTTGGAAACTAAAATTCCATCCTGCGTTAAGGAGCAGAGTCTTCGTGGGGTTCAATTCACTGCATAAACTTAGAGAGAGGTAGACAAAGGACCCCACTTTCTGACATGGCGGCAGGTAGATCTATGATAAGATTACTGGCCTTAAAGAAGGATAAGACCAGGATGGAACCTACCACTATAGTGGGGAAGATAGGGTCTCCGGACTTGGGTGGGGCAAAGGGTAGGAGCTGGTTGCCTGTGGAGTGAGGAAGCTACGAAATGAGCTGGCCTTAACAGCCTTACCTTATCGCCTTGCACCAAGACAAAGTAAATATTGTTCAAACAACAGCATGAACTACTGGCTACATGGTCAATGTGCAATGTCTATACCCTGCCTCTTGGCTACTAAAAGCCTAGAGTTCTGTAGGGATCTGAAATAGGAAGTTATTTGTTGATTCTAGAATTTTCCCCTCTCTCCCCATCTTTACATGGAAAAGGAAAGAATTTGGATATTTGGATAGAGTTTGACTGTCTTCAATTCTTCAGGATGAAGGGACTGGACATTTTTGTGTGAGTGTGAATATGAATACTCGTGACTAATGGCCTAAGGAATACATATTAAAAACAAAGATCCTTGTACATTTTTACTTCACTTTGATATAGGGAGAGATCCTTCAATATATTCAGAATCTGAAACTGTGACCATTAATGTATCACTTATAGATCATCAAATTTTCAGGTATGTATATAAAGAATCAACTTTTAAGGATTAAAATTTCCCAAGTAATAAATAGTTCTTAACTTGATTTTTTAAGGACTTAAAAAATATTTTTGAAAAAAATGGTAAAGGTATACTAACATTTTTTTTTCCTCAGCAAGAGAAACGATATTATGGAATAAAATTGTCCTTAAATCATTTAACTAGTCAAAGACAAATTGGAATTACACATTGCAGTGATTGATAATTAATACTTGGTAAGCTTACTCGCGAAAAAAGGTCAGATTTCTCCATACTTAGTCAATTTACCTAGGCACTCCTTAAATTGGGGATTATGTTAGAGAACCACTGATAATCCTGTATGTCTCTTCAAGAATTATACAAAATTCTGGCTCTTCCTTTTCCTTTCTTTTTTTCCTACAGAATTCAGTTAAATTCGCATTAGCATTTATCAGGAGTTGCTTATTTCTTCTCTTTCATTTTCTCTTCTTATCTTTCATACATCTAAAGTATGTCCTAATTTTGGTAGACAGCCTAAAAATAGTGCTGAGTATGTCTGACTCAAGAAAAAGGAAACATATTTGTTTGAAAGTGGAACGAGAACAACTTCCCATTCCCTCCTCCTCCCAGCCCCTGGTAACCACCGTTCCAGTCTCGCTTCTGTCGGGCTATTTTAGAAGTGGACTCAGGCCATATTTGTGCTTCTGTGAGTGGCTTATTTCTCTTAACACGGTGTCCTCCAGGTTCATTCAAGTTAATGAATATGGCAGGATTTCATTCCTTTTCAGGGAAGAGTGATATCCATATTTTCTTTGCCCATTCATCTGTCGACGAACATTTATATTGTTTCCATAGCTTGGCTGTTGTGAATAGTGCTGCAATGAAATCAGGAGTGTAGACACCCCTTTGAGATCCTAATTTCATTCTTTGTGGGTTATGCCAAATGGTAGCTTTCCTAAACTTTTTGAGAAACTTCCGTTCTGTTTTCTATAACGGCTACACTAACTTACATTCCCACCAAGGGTGTACAAGCATTCTAGTTTTTCCACATTCTTGATAATGCTTGTTACCTTTGGGTTTCTTTTATAACAGCCACCTTAACTGGTGGGAGGTAATATCTTACAGTGGTTGTGATGAGCATTTCAGTGATGATCAGTAACGCTGAGCGTCTTTTCATATACTTATGGGCCATTTTATACATTCTTTTGAGAAAAATTTTTTAAGTTCTTTGCCTAGTTTTTGAATCAGATTATTTTTTTTTCTTGCTATTGAGTTATATATAATGTTCCTCATACATTTTGGAGCTGAGCCACATATTACAGATACATGGTTTGAAAATATGTTTTCTGTTATGTGGGTTGTTTTTCAATTCTATTCATTGCTTTCTTTACAGAAGTGTTTTAAATCTGCTATAATCCCATTTGTCTATTTTCGTTTTTTGTTGCCTGTGATTTTGGTGTCGAACAATCCAGAGATCCAAGAAATCACTGCCAGGACTAATATTGAGAAACTTTCCCTCCATCTTTTATTCCAGGATTTTTGCAGTTTCAAGTCTAACCTTTACGTCTTTAATCCATGTTGGGTTTATTTTTATGTATGGTACAAAATAGGGGGGCAATTTCATTATTTGGTAGGTGGCTGTTCAGTTGTCAACATCATTTTTGAAAAGACTATCTTTTCCCCTTTGTGTGTTCTTGGCACCCTGCTGGAACATCAGTTGACTATACATTTGTGTATTTATTTCTTTGCTCTCTATTCTGATCATTTTTTTATAATAGAAATAAAGTTTCAGTTATGCAAGATGAATTACTTCTAGAGGTCTGTTGTATAACATAGTGCCTATAGTCAGCAAGACTATCCTACATATTATGCAATTAAAATTTTGTTGGAGGTAGATGTCATGTTAAGTGTTCTCACCACACACACACACACACACACACAAGGACATAAGGAAATTTTTAGAGGTGATGAATGTATCTATTACTTTGATGTAATGATGGTTTCATGAGTATAGGCACATGTCCAAACCAATCAAATTGTATGCATTAAATATGTGAGGCTTTTTGTATTTCAATTATGCCTCAATAAAGCTTTTTAAAAAATTAAATAGCTAATTAAGAAGAATGAAGGAATTGCAATCACCCTAATATACATGAAATTTAAACAATATGGGGTATAAAAATCTCTGAAAGTAGCAATAATTCCTCCCCTAAATCTCATTTTGCTACTACTTTCTCCACTTCTTCTCTATAAATCTGTGGTGGTCTTTCTTTCTTTCTTTTTTGTTTACCTTTTTAAAGAAACTCGTCCAAAGCAAATTTTTACCCTTTGCTTGTTTTGTTCAATATTAGGAATCATACATTATTGTTTTCTTTACTTGAAATGAATCAGAATTTCCAGGGTCTGTACCCATCTCAGAGTTTAGTTAGTAAATATGGAGCACTCCAATTAATATGAATTATTTGTTTTGTGGTCCAAGAAAACTGATCCCCTAAAGAAATATAGGCACTGCAGAATAATACTAATGGTAAACTGAAGACAAAATATTCTACTTGAACAAATAATAGATACCAATAACTCCTGACTTTTACCCTGGAACATTGCCTGACCTTAGTCCAGGCTCACCATTTTGGTTCCCAATCTTTAGTTGACACATCAGTCACTGGCCAATGGCATTTTTTTTTCATTTGTAACACTCTGATATTTAACCTCTTTCTATGGGGAAAAAAGAGAGAGAGAGAGAGAAATAAAATAAAATTTTTAGAACATTCAGTTAATACAGAATTAAATTCTGCTTTTCACACAGTGGATTTGTTTCCTTAATACTGTGTATGTTGCTACTGTCAACGTGGTGGCAAGTCAACACTGTAAAAAAGCCACATTATTATAGATGTGGCCAGGTGAGGGTGCACTTGGTTGGCAGTCATCCAGTACACTTGGTTGGCACTGCTCTGGTGAGCTTGGTTGGCAGTGATCTGGTGCACTTGGTCGGCAGTGATCTGGTGTGCTTGGTTGACAGTGACCTGGTATACTTGATTGTCAGTGATCTGGTGTGCTTGGTTAGCAGTGATCCAGTGAGCTTGGTTGTGGGTGATCTGGTGTAATTGGTTGGCAGTGATCCAGTGAGCTTGGTTGGCAGTGTTCGGTGCACTTGGTTGTCAGTGACCTGGTGTTTAACAAGTGGATTGTGTCTCCAGATGCAGAGAAGACCCCTACACACCCTGCACTAGTCAAGTTCAGACGTGGAGCTTGTTTTGTTATGCTGCATTGTGGCCTCTGTCCTGGATTCCCTGGCCTGGTCTTCATTCCAGTCCTACTTTTCCTACCATGACTTTTGCATAGAAATAAGGAAATGAGTTGGAGAAAAAGTTGGAGACAGAGGATAGAGATAATGATTTGGGAATAAGAATTTTGAAGAACTCTGATATGTGAAGGGATGAGGGAGGCATCCAGCAGACCCATTATTAGCACCAGCTAGAAGTACTTTTTATACATGGCATCAACAAGTTAATTGCTCCACTCAAACTTTTGGAGTGGAAGTGGCACAAGACTCTTTATTCCCCTGCTCTCTGGTTTCCAGTCTGGTTAGTTGATTATCTTTTCATATGGATAGTTTTCTAGCATATGCTTTCTCCGAATATTTTTTTTTATCTCTCTTATGTCTCAGATTAATTGTTACAGATTTTTGTACTACAATGTTCTAACAAGAAGCTCTGATTGAATTCAGATTGAGTGAAGATGGATTCTTTGTCTTATGCAAATATATTTAGTTCCTAAAACAAATTGAACATATGTATACAACAAGAATTCCTTTCCAGTACACACTGACACCTTTATATCTTTATAGAATACTCAGGTGCAGTGGATAAGAGTCAAATCAAAGTTATTAGTACATGAGGAAAAGGTAACTTGCAGAAGCAAAATGAATGAAGAGAAAAGTAACTACAAAGGTTCTGATAGTAACTGGGCTCATCCCACAGTAGAGGTAACCCGGAGATACTGCAGAAGAACCATCAACAAATAGGGACGGTAGAGCTTAAAAACATGCTTTCTCCCTTTCTCACCTGGATTTGGAACTCCTGGTGCTTTGATTTTCTCATAAGAAATGAGGCTGGTATTCTTTACTACCTATGTTTAGGGTTATAATAATTTTAAGGACAATCATTAGTAAGTGCTAAATTATCTTACCAAAAATGTTTTGTTTATAAACCATTATGAATCCAAGGAAAGGACTCTGATAATATCCCACAAGAATCTTTCCTTGATGCTGATCCGTTTAACACTTTCATCAATTACTTATGCAAGAGTGTATATGTGTACTTATCATGTATGAAGTACTTGGATAGAGGTGAAGGAGAAACCATGTTAGATGAAAGAGTCAACAATAAAATATTAAAATAACTTGGTACCTGATGATGTCAGGTGATCTAACAAATTAAAATTTAATATTAATAAAAAATTATAAGGCCTTAAGTATGATGGAAAATAGAATGCTTAAGCACAGCTTTTGGGGGGGTGTTGAAGGAGTGGTTAGCTTATTACAGTAGGCATAAATCAGAAGTAGGGATCTAAGTCAACTGGAACTTTAACATAAATCGCCTTGGTAAAAAGAGTGCTAAAAAAAGCTACTGTTATCTTAGGCTACCTTGATAGATTCTCTAAGTAAATAACACCTTAGCTCTTCATTCAGTATCAGGTGTCACAGATAAGCTGTTTCTCACTCACAAGACAATGACCTGGATGAGGAAGGAAATGACTGTTGTGGCAGAAGGCATAGTAGAAGGAAATGAAAATTCCAAACCTCAAGGAAAGAAGACAAAGGAAACAAAAGAGAAGTCTCTTCGAATGTATAAATTGCCCAGCTGTCAACTACAGAAGAATTTGTTGCTCTTCAGAAGGGAAATTAATTGAAAGCAAATTTGAATCACTATATGAAAGATTTTTATTGTTTTAAGATGAAGTTTTAAAATAATATACATTTTTAAAAATCCATATAATGTGAAAGGAAAAAGAATTGCACCTAAACCCAGAGATGCAAAAACGTCGTTCCATGGAAGCAGCTTGAATAAAAGTGATTTACTACAATTTTTCTTTCTATTAGAAACTTCAAATTATTTTTGATACTCCGTTCTCTCATTGAAGTTGAGCATAAATGAGACATATATTAAAGAAATCAGGAAACTAAACACAAATCAAAGGGAAATTCGAAAATGCCCACCATAAGTGAAACCAGAGCCTGTCTGCAACCGAGGCTTCATTGGGGTGAGAATAATTTTGTCTTGTACATCTGGAAATGTATAATTATTTGAGAGAAGTATTGTCCTTCAATCTCACCAATTTTGTTGTCTCAAAAAAAAGTAATAATCCTGTATAAAATCCTGACAATTTAGAGTAGAACACTAATAGTTTATTATTAACAGGCTATTTTTCTATTATTTTCTTAGTTTAAAGCAAATATTTTGATTTCTTAAATGGAGGCACTTCCAAGCTAATCATTAACCAAAACGGTATGCCCTTTAAAGCTCTCATTGCCTCCATGTATTGTATCCAGCCCTCAACCCTACTAAATTGTTAATTGTATATCATCTCTGCCACTATCCCACCAGAATCCTTCCTCATGCAAAATTAATGAATCATTTTAGAGGTGCTCAACTACATTAGTCGCTGAAGAATCTGACAGTTTGCTTTATAGCATTTGCACGTTTTCTTTGCCTCCTCCTCCATTGCTTAACTGACTCTTCTTCCTTTGTGACAATACTTGCAATCACTCAGGAAGAGTTCCTGTCTTGTGTCATTTTACACTCATTATCTTGTTCCCTTGCTATCTTGACATGTTCCCTTCTCACAGCTTTGATTCAGGAGACTGAGATAATAAATGATAAATGAGTTTAGGCTGTGTTTGGAAGATACTAGAAATTCTCAAGACTGAATGCCCTCTGTAAAGGGTGCACAGCCTCACTCTGCCCCCACTGGGTGCTGCAAACTGCCAAGACCTATTTCTTCTGCCTGACATCATCATTTCTCCCTCGAGCAGTTCACATTCATTGCTGTGCCAGTATTACTAAATGGAAGTTGGGCTCGAACAAAGGTGTACCAAAGCCAGCGTAAGCTCCTCCTCAAGTATAATTCCTGGTGATGGAAAAGGAACTCACTCTATTCAATACTTCACTCTATGTCACCTGATGTATGTCACTTTGTCTGGCCAGTCACTTGAAAATAGAATGTCTTCCATCATCCTTTATCCTGCTTTATTTTCTTCTTAGCATTTTTTGCTACGTGATCTATGGTACTATATTTTGTTACTCAGATTTTTCTATGCAGTTACTGCCTCCCTCTTCCTGTTCCCTGAAATGTAAGCACCAAATGGGCAGAGCCACTGCTTTGGGGTATTACTGTGATGCCAGTGTTTAAAATAGTGCCTGGAACTCCATATTTGTGGAATAAAAGAATAAATCAGCTTGCTGAAGAGAAGGATTGTAGAAATGCTGAAGAAACTGATGGTTTTTGTTGCCCCTCCCCCCTTGCATGTACACACACACCCACACAGGGCTCCAGAGTGGCCTGTGAGATCATGCTCTCCTGTGATAAAGGATATACACTTACTAAGTATTTGCTAACTAAATAAATGGATCCATGAAAGCATGAGTTTGAAAACCACTCAAGGTTTTTTGTTTTTTCGTTTTGGGCTAATTTGAGCTACAAAAGAATAACCAGGAAGAAAACTAGAGAATAAGCAAATGGGTCAATCCTTTATGTTTTCTTGTGTAATTGTGGAGATGTTATGAGGCAGACACTGAGATTTTCTTTGTAATTTTAAGAAGAAAACTTGGATAGGCTGACATAAAATAAAACCTCAATGCTTTTTGTTAAATGATAAATAAGTTGAATTCTAACGGAATAGTTTAAAATTTTTGGTTTGGCCCTCATTTCACTGAAGGCACAATTTTAACTTTTAGGTTAGAGTTGATGACAATGTTCTCATCAGAAAGTCACATCTAAAGAGAAGAGTAAGGGATGCTGAGTGCAGTGACTCACGCCTGTAATCCTGGCATTTGGAGGCTGAGGCAGGTGGATTCCTTGAGCTCACAAGTTTGAGACCAGCGTGAGCAAAAGCAAGACGTGGTCTCTGCTAAAAATAGAAAAAGTGATGCAAGAGAATCTGTTGAGCCAAGAGTTGGAGGTTGCTGTGAGCTATGACGCCACAGCACTCTACCCAGGGCAACAGCTTGAGACTCTGTCTCAAAAAAAAAAAAAAAAAAAGGAAGAGTAGGGCACACCAAATTGTCTTATATCTCGAGGCCCAGTTTAAAATTAACTTTCTGCCTTCTCCAAAGATATGGAAACAATGTAAGAGCCCTGAGCAGACTCCAGTAGATGGAGAGCTTTTCAGTTCATTAATAAACATTGACCTTCCCTTGAAAGACTGACAGTTGACTCCTAGCACACTTTCAGGCTTGCTGTGTGCAATCCGGACAACAAGGAGGACCTGGGACAGAGGATCCTCTTCCAGGATCCAAGGGCCTGGTCACATCACATTACCTTTCAACTCCTGGGGGTGGGTTCTTGATTTATTCCCATACATTAATGTACAACCGCCCTTTACAGGCTGGCAGGGAGCCCAGGGCAGGAAAAGGTGTTCTGCTCCTTTTCCTAAAGTGCCATTAAAAGCCACAGGCCATGCCCAGACTGAGTAGCGAGATGCTTCTTAGCCTTCTGGCTTATCCAGTGTGCTTTCCACCTCAGTATGAGGTTTCCCTATAGTCATTTCTTCCTTCCAAAATTTCACCCAGTACAGTTTGGAAAAGGATTTTTCTCCAAACTCAATAATTAATAAAATATAACAAAAACTGCACTGCAAAATGCCCTTTAATTTTAAAAATAACTTGTGTACAGTGTTATAGGTTCAAATTACTGTCTCTCTCTGGGCCTCTTTAAAAAAATGGCATTCCAATTTTTGACAGCCTTTTATAGACAGTCCTTAATAATCTTCTGCCTTGCCAAACAAAGAAAGAACATTACAACTTCTTTTGCTTTTCAAAATTTTGTCCTTAGTTTTTTTTCTTTTTAATAATCTTTCTTTCTTATAAAGCAAATACACCAAATCATCCCTTTATCCCTGGCTTAAAAAGAAGCACGACTGAGGCACTATGCCTCTTACACCCTTGGTTTGTCACTGTTTTGATAGAGTCTAAGCCCCCAGCTGTCCCACCCAGACCGTAGTAACAAAGAAACAATCACAATGATACTAATCACTGCATTTAGTGAGAATTTACCATGTACCAAGTGCAATTTTAGACCCTTAACATATATTAGGTCATTTTGTCTTCACAATAATTCCAGAATAGATTATTATTTTTGTATAGGTGAAGAAACAGAATTACAGAGAAGCTAAGTTATGCACCTGGTAAATTGTGGAGCAATGATTCGAAACCATGTAAATGTCACCAGATCCTCTTTTCTGGACTGTGAGTAGTAGGCCCTCAGACATTTGTTCAATGAACAGTTATGTATCTCCAGAGTGTAGAGTTCTTCTGGATGCTTAGTGTAACCAACATGATCATATGCCCTCTAAAGTAGTAATTCTGGAAAGACTTTTTAAGTATTTCTTTACAAGCCTTTCCCTAGAGTCTGTTAGAAGCTACTTTATCTTTTCCACCATGTTTCTTATGACTATACTTCAGTCCAGTCTGGCTGATGCTATTGCATCTAAAAGAAAAAGTCCTTTATTGAGTGGCATTAAGGTATGCTCTGGTCTGCCTTTTGTGTGTCTCCCATCCCCTTCTCTTCTGCAGTTTAGCTCCTAAGACTTGTTAAGTTCTATTATATCGATGCTCTGTTCTTTTTTTTCCCCTGACCTTCTCTCCACTTTGGCTGTGCCATTTTTCATATGTTCTATACCTTGTTCTCCTGGCAGAACTGCCTTACCCAAGTTCTCAATCTAATCTTCAACAACATTTGACCAGAAGGCCTTGGTGCATGAGAAAGGTCAACTCGTCTTGAGCTAAAAGAGACAGTTTATGGTTTGCAGCCTTAGCATCAAGTGAAAACACCTAACTCAAGAGGAGAGCTGACAGAAGCTTCTAAAATGCAGCATGTTCCATCATAATGAGAGTTGGCTGCAAAGGGCTGGAAGCTAAGAACCACCATGGTAAGAGTTCCACCCTGTAATGTTTTAGAAATTTGTTGCAATCACAAAAATCATCACAAAGTCCTTGAGTGAAACTGTTAGGAGATTATTTTGCAGTCCAGTGTATCAGATGAATAGTTGTAAGACCCTGTGTCATCTCACAGGATCATCTCATTACAGTACCACCTTTAAAGTAACCAGAAGATAGGGAGTAGGTGACTATCTTTTATATGAGGGCAGTAACACTGCCAGTACCTGATGTTTCTTGAGTATTTACCGTGTACAGCAATGTGCTAAGCACTTTGCATGTATTGTTGCATATAACGATCTTAATTAATCTCCGAGACAGGTACTGATATTACCATCCTTAATTTTCATAGGAGGAAATTGAGATGTAGGAAAAGTAAGTAATTCATCCATAGCAACACAATTGGTACGTGGAAATATTTAACAAATGGAAGTAAGATTTTAACCCTGGCTTAGAATTATTAAGATGTCATTTTGCTAGCAGGAGCCAGGAAAATATGCCAGGGAATGTATTTAAGGGATGCTTGATCAAAGGGATAGAACATAAGATTGGATAGTTGAGAATTCATTGTCTTGGGGGTACCTTCTCAGGATGTAATATTTACAATTCTGGGCAAGGACCTTAAGAAGTGTGTCCAACTCACTGCTAAGGTGGCTTTTGGAGGCCTGAAGAAAGTGACAGCTAATTCTGAGGAGAGTAGTATGCCTGAGTGTCCCTGGAGAGCGAGAGAAGAATGATACAGAGAGTGGGTGAAGAAGGCAAGCTGGACTGAATATATTCTTTCCAGGGTTCATAAAATCCCCCAGCGGATGATTTTCCACAGAAGGGCTCAGACAGTACACTAGTCACCACAGACAGAGAGAATGAGATAGTTAGAAGGTCACAAGCATCACTAGGAAATTCAGTGCTGGCTCCACTCTGCAAGTCAGGAGTGACAGTAGGAAACGCAGTTGCTGACCTGGGCTCATTAATATTCATGGAGTGACGGCACTGTAAGGTCACAGAGGCCAGGAGGTGGTGCTTAGCTGCAGACAGTTACTCTAATGGCTGACAAGGTTGAGGGGACATCAGTGGGCCTGTCTGGACCTACGTGGCGTTGTGGAGATGGCTAAGGAAACATTGTAATCCTACAGAAAAAGGGACAGGCAGAATTTTTTTAAGGAAATGTTGAAGAAAATGTCATAATCCCTAGACTAGGTCCCAGGTTTAGGTCTGTTTCAAATGCAGAACCCACTGGCAGAAGACTGTTGGTTCCCTAAGTGAAAACACACTCTGGCTTATATAAACGTGAATCACATTTGTCTTAGAATCTCTTGAGCATCCTCTTTAATCTATTTGGTGAAGAAGCTTCTTTGATGTCATGTTTTGGCCATTCCAGAGCCACTTTTCTGCTGGCATTCTTCCTGGGGAATGCCATCCAAATAATCTCATGTAGAAATTAGTATGTACAATCAAGACTTCTATTATTTCTCTCAGGCCACGTTATCTCAGAACAAGATGATAATAATGGAGCAGGGAATAGGATATGACCCGTAAACATCTTACTACTGCCCTTGATTTAAATACACTTTCACATTATAAGTTAATGCAGACTCAGAAAATTCAAACAATTCTAAAAAGCAGCAAGTAGAAGATGAAAGCATCTGTATTTCTACCAAAGATATTAATTAAAAATCTGGTGTTATTTCTTTGAATTTTTCAATTTTATAAGTGATTGTTATTTTGAATAGCTGTTAAATAAACACACCAAAAGATAGACATGGATAGGTTCTTGTTGAACAGAGGATAGGTTTGATAATGTCATTCTCCTATATATACAATTTTTGTATACCCTACATGTATTTGACTCAAAAGTATAACATAAGAAACTTTTATTCATTGAAAATCTTTTATAGGGCAGTGCCTGTGGCTCAGTGAGTAGGGTGCCAGGCCCATCTACCAAGGGTGGCAGGTTCAAACCCAGCCCTGGCTGAACTGCAACAAAAAAATAGCCAGGTGTTGTGGCAGGTGCCTATAGTCCCAGTTACTCAGGAGGCTGAGACAAGAGAATGCCCTAAGTCCAGGAGCTGGAGGTTGCTGTGAGCCATGAAGCCATGGCACTCTACCAAGGGTGATAAAGTGAGATTCTGTCTCAAAAAGAAAAGAAAAGAAAAGAAAAAGAAAATCCTTTGTAGAAAAAATTGCACTGATTGCCCAATATTCCGTTATATACATTTTCCTTATTGTTATTTAGTTTGATTTCTTCTTTATTCCTGGTATTAGTCACACTGCCACAATTGTCTGTGTACAAAACGTCTCTTTTGTATCAAGAATTATCCCTTTGGTGTCACAATGAAGAATCACGGAGTCAGAGTTTGAATGTTTTTACATTTCTTTTCACTGTCTTTCTCAGTTGCTCAAATGTTATGATATGGTATTTTTAGACTGCTTATAAAAGCCAAAATAAATAGGGAAAATTCACATGAAGATACGTGGATTCCACACGTTTCTATTTTTATTACAGTACATAATTGCTTGGACTTAGGCTTGAGTGGAGACAAAGAAGAGTAGGTTTAAAAGGGCATTTCCCATTGGAGAGGACCATGGCAGCATAGATATTTTTCTCCTCCTTTTCTCTCATTCTGCATTAAACTCCTCAGATTATCACATTGTAAATATAGGAAGCTGGCTGTGAAGCATAGGGCACAAATGGGAAGATATCATTCTTTCATTCACTCAACAAACACTGATATTGAGTCCTACGATGTGCCAGGAAATAGTCTAAGTAAAGGACATGGAGAGGTGAAAGAAAAAAAGAAAATCTACCAAGGAGGAGAGAGTACATGAAAGGAAGGATGTGGAATTAAGGACAGTCAAGTGCAGGAGTAATTGATTTGCTGCTTTGGTTTTGGAGGTGCAGCGAAGCCTTCCCATGAAGACTAACTAAAGCTGGGACATGAAGGGCAGGTAAGAACTGCTCCTACTGATTATAGACAGACATCATTCTAGGCTGGACAAACAATGTGTGCAAGCTTTCTCAGTAAGGAAGTTTTACTTTATAGGAAACAAAAGAACAGTGTAACCAAAATCTATCATTTTCTTCAATTATGAACAAAGACAAAATACAATAGTATTTGAAATATTTGCTGTACTGTTCCCATTAGAAATATCATATGCTTTCATCTCAAATTGCAGTTTTTGCAGATACATTTATGTAAGATTTGTGCTCATATCATTACTTCAAATTATTGAGGCTATTATTTCTGTGGCTTAGTGTTACTATTTAATGTTTTAATAAAACAGCATATACATTAGTATAACACATCTTTTTAAAAGTATTTTGATGCCTACGCATATGTCAATGTAATTGGCTATCTTTTTTTACTTAATGTTTTATATCATTATTCTGAGAAAGAGTCCATAGCTTCATTAGAGAGTTGAAAGCATCCATGACTTCACAAACATTATGGGCCCCTATCTTCAGGAATGGGGAAGGCCTTTAGAATTCTTTCCAATCATGTTACTGTGTCCAAATAATAGCAGGGACAATTAGTCTTATATGCTTTGTTGATTTCTTATTTCATAAAAATCTAGAGCTCCTTACTAGTTAAGAACCTTCCATTAGAAAGAAGATGGTTGTTAAATATTTGGTTAATTGACTTTGGCTGCAAAGAATGTAAAACTCATTTTGTAGGTGACTTCCCAACTCAAATGTTAGTTGTAGTTCACTGAACACCTATATTAATATTTAAATGAATATTATAATCAGAATTTTCTTTTAGAATGTAGTACACAATAGACTCATAGGAAACACCTCCAGCAAACATGCTTTATTCTAGGGACATAAACCATACCATTAAATGAAAGGTTTATTCTTAATCTTTTCACTGCCTTTCTCAGTTGCTCAGAAATCTTTGAGAGGGCTTCACCCTTCATTAGATGAAATCCCAAATGGATCGTTGTGATGTGACAAGTAATTTGGCCTCTTCAACCCTGTCCATACTAGTAGAAAACTAGATGAAAATTAAATTACTTAATATAAACCTCTGTATCTCAGTTTATTTTCCTTGACTAAAGGACAATAAGCATTTCCATTTACTCATAGTGGAAAAGTATTTCTTTGAAGTGATTATAGGAGTCTTTATTAAGTGATCCCCAGAGTCACACCATTTTAAACGTCTTAAGTTAATTTGATATAACATATTTAGCACTTCTGTGGGAGGTGGAATTTACTATTTGATACCTTAGAGCTAGAACTCCATATGCTTTAATCAGAAAGGCATGCCATCTGCATTTAAAGTTTACTCTTATGAGTAGGAATGAAGAAATGATTATGAACGCAGATAACTAGAAATGTGGAAATATTATTTATTTAGCAATTCTGAAAAAAATTGTGATTCTTTGTTGAGGTTTCTAGTACATTCTATTGCATCAAAAATAATTGAGAGACTTTGGTTATATATAGGGTCTGACAATTAAGTTCACGAACTTACCGCCATGTCCTTACGTTGGCAGCACTGTATGAACATCCAATAAGGTTCGCAGCTCGGCATATCAATGTCCCACAGCTGTGTTCATGTTGACACATGGCAGGGTCTTGCTGAAGGGTGTTCATTATTGTTGTGTGTTTTTGTGTACCATGAAAGAAGGTCAGAGCTTAAATTAGAGCAATGGACAAACATTTGTAAATTTCTTCTTAAAGTTGGCAAGAGTGGCAGTGAAATCAGGAACATGTTAGTCCAAGTTTATGGGGATAATGCCATGAAGAAAAAGGCAGGGTACAAACACAAGAAACATTTTTCTAAGTGAGAGAAAGTATCACTGATGAAGAGAGGTCAAGGCACCTCGTAACAAGCAGAATTGACAAAAACATTGCAAAACTTTGTTGAATTATGTGTCAAAATCATTGGATGTCTGTGAGAAGCATAGAATACCAAGCATAGAGAAACAAGAAAATGTTAACTGAAAATCTTTGCCAACAACTCATGGTTCTTGCATAACAATGTACCAGCTCACATGGCAGGGTCTATGAGGGAGTTTTTAGCCAGCAAACAACTGTATCAAAACACCCTACCTACTCACTTTATCTGGTCCCCAGTGACTTTTTCTCTTTACCTGGAGATAAAGGAAATATTGAAAGAAAGAAACATATTTTGATAACATTGAGGTCATTAAGGGTAATATGATGACTGCTCTGATGGCCATTCCAGAAAAAAAGTTCCAAAATTGCTTTGAAAATAAGTGCTGATGTTGGTGCATAGCTTCCTGGGAGTACTTTAAGGTGACCATAGTAATATTCAGCAATGAGGTATGTGGCACTTTTTCTAGGATGATTTCATGAAATTAATTGTCAGCCTCATCTAATGCTATAAAATGCATGTATCTGTTTTCAGAAATTCTTGAATGTTCAATGGATTCAAAATGCTATTTTCCAGTACCTCTAGAGTTTTATTCTTTATTTTTTTAACAGTTTGCAACAGTCATAATTGATTACTTAATAAACGCTTTTGTTTAAGACTAGTTTATGGGATTGCAAAATGTTTTAAATATGTACAGAGAGATCCCTTATAGCTCACACTCAGTTTCCCCTATTGTTGAAATTACAAATAAATGTCATAATGTCAATAATGATATATGATTATTAATTAAAGCTGTTGCTTTCATCAGATTTTCTTGTTTTTCAACTAGTGTGCCTTTGCTTTCAGGATTGCATCCAGCACATCACAATACACGTAGTCATCATGTCCCCTGAGGGTCCTCTTGACTGTGACAATTTCTAATAGCGCTCTGAAAAGCCAAGTGAGGCAAAAGAATCCCTTGAGATCAGGAGTTTGAGACCAGCCTGAGTGAGAGCGAGACACCTATCTACTTGAGAGGTTCACTTGAGCCCAGGAGTTGGAGGTCACAGTGAGTTATGATTATACTACTGCATTACTCTAGCCTAGGAGACACAGCCAGTCTCTGTCTAAAAAAAGAAAAAGAAAAGAAAGAAGGAAAACATCAGAGCAATTAATTTTAGCAATTTTAAATGATATCACAGAAAAATATGTAATTCCATGGACACTTATGTATGATGTGCAGTTAAGCCAAAAACCTCACTGTAGAATAGCTTTTTTTAGGCTACATACTTCAAAATGACATTGTAGAAAAAAGATTGAAATAATATACACTAAAAGGTCAGTAATGATTATTGATAAATAATGATGTTATGGATGATTTTAGTTTTTTGTGTTGGCTTTTAAAAAATACTCTATAACAAATAAACTTAGATTTTATAATACAGAGGGAAAATACGAGTAAGTTAAATAGGCCATTCTTCAGATTCTAGTCTAGATTTTATTAATTAATGTTAATTAGAGATGATTTGTCATAATTTAAGAGTGACTATGCCATCACAAATTTTACAATCTTAGTGTTTCTAGATTCCATTTTTCTTTTTTCTACAATCTTATTGTTATTTATTGACATTTTAATCTCTTTGTATTCATGATTTTTTTTTAATTTTTATTAAATCATAATTGTGTACATTGGTGCAATCATGGGGCACAATGTGATATTCATGATTTTTTAATAAAGTAGATTTCTTTTTAAAAAGCAACTGGTTAACACAAAACCCTCACATCTGAAAGAATAGAAATTTTAACTCTAAACAAGAAATATTATGTAATAACATCTAAAATTAAGAGGCTAGTCAGCCTGCTCATTAAACTTATTTGGGGGAATTTGAGTTGTTTGGTTATTGGTAACTGTAACTTTACTAGAAATAAAAGAGTTCATTTCATTCTGCAAAATATACTTTCTAACAATGTAAATTTCCTTTGAAATTCTTATTTAAATAATGAGACCTATGTTTGAGAGTCCTCTGAAGGACTGAATCACTTACCTCAGAGAGTAGCCTTGAATAAATTCCTGAGGATACAGAATTTTATGGAAGGTACCTGTCTAGTTTAGAAACTATGACAACTGTGAAAATGGTAGAAATAACTCATTTAGTTTTTTAAAAAAATTATTTACTGAATGCCCACTGTAAGTTATTCACTGAGTGCCCTGGCTTTGGGTACAATTAAACAATACCTTCTGCTGGGCATAATTAAACAATAAACAAATAGTCAACGACAACGAAGATATTCCGTTAGCAGGACAGTGCTCATGGAAGTCAGAATCCGTTAAGGAGTGTATAACAACTAACCTGCTGGAAAAAAAAAAAGAAAAGATATTCTCAAATAGCATCTGCTGTGAAGAAAATAAAAAAACATAGTAGGGAAGAGAGATTTTCATTGGATGGCTTTTGATCTTAAAACCAAATATCCATAGAATATTTGATAGATGAATATCATAGGCAAAGAAAATATGTGCAAAACCCATATGCTTGTCAACCAAATTAATCTAATCTCTGCTGTAGGAGAGGTTCAGTTCTTGTGAATGGCATTTGGTATGAACTTACATTGTCCGACAAGAAAAGTGACCGAATCTTCACTAACTCGGATGATATAAGGCGCTCAGGTCTGTACCTGGTGCAGAGCTGAGAGCAGAAGGACCAGACAGTTGCCTACTCTGCAGAAGGAGGCCATTGTGTAAAATGGGCAGGTCCAGGCCTTCTGCCCTTCTTTCAGTTCCTTCAAATGCACTATGTTCCTTCTATTCTGAGGGGTTTGCAAATATCCCTCCTTGAGAAAATTTCCTACTCCTTTCCTTAGTTAACCCCTACTTAACCTCTAGCTCTCAAACCAAATGTCATGTCCTTCAGAGTCTGTATCACTATTTGCAATGTCTTATTTGTGTGAGTGATAAGCCTGTGAGGATAGGACCATTGTCTCTTTAGGGATAGATAGTGTTTATTCACAGGGCCTGGCAGAGGGCCAGACATCATTTCTACAGAAGCCAGCATAAAGGGACCTGTGAGAGCTGAGCAATGTTCTGCAGAACATCTTCTCTTAATGTGCAAAGCGTCCTTGCTGATTTTATGGAAGGAGACTGGTGTACAAATTTGAAATAAACCAGTTCTGAACATGGTTTACAGATGGACTTCAAAGTACTTTGTGCTTCAAAGCATTTTGTGCTTCCTGGAATTAGTTAATTGTAATTTTATTCTTTCATAAAAGAGTCATAATAACCTTAACCTCAAAGTCCTGTGCATTAAAATTAGGATTTATCTCAAAATACAAATCTCTAAGAGATGCATATTGTCAACGATGCTTTTACCTGATCCTTTAGAAACAAGTGCATACCTGGATATGGCAGGGGAGTAAGAATCCTGTACAGAATTTGCTACATTTGAATGTTTTATGCATTCTGAAAACTCTTTTGGTAAAATATACTGACTATCATAGTAGTAGGTGAAGGATAATTTAAATGGAGAGCTTTAAAAAGCTTTTCAACATCATTTTTAAAAAATCTCTTCATGCTCTGTTTTCTTAAGAACTTGTGTGAGAAAGAAGTAAAATGCATTTGCCATTCATAATTGGAATGTGTCATTATTTAAAGTCATCTAAATGGAATGCATTGTTTACATCGTAAAAAAACATTTTTCTACAAAAGATACAAACATTCCTCACATTGTTAAAATAAAACTTTAAGAAGGTTCAGCTTTCCTTACTTGCCTACATTTGACTTGACATTATTAGAAACATTATTTTTTTTCCTAGTTCATGTTATCTCAAAAGTTAGAAGAACCATTCTCTTGGGAGGGGCAGAGTAAACAGTGCCCTAAGAGATCATTTAAGGCTTAAGTCAACTTCCTATTAGAAGGTGGGATATATTCCATTCCTACTAAACTTAACACTATTTATACCAGGTTTGCTTGTTTTTTTAATTAGTAAGGGGAAGATTAAGGAGATATTTAATACAGAGATAAGTCAAAGTCAAGCAAGAGCAGGTGTTAGGGAGTGTCCGGCAGGAAAGAATGAGGCTGATGTTCTGCTGACAGCATATCTCAGAGCACAAAACATGATTCTGACAATTGTGTGATGCACGGGAAATAAATGAAATTGCTTTTGTATTGTTTACTGACCTGTAATTTACTGATGTGTTGAGTTATGGAGTAATGGATAAATAATTATCATTACACAAGGTCTTAGGATTAAAGAAAATGTATTTGAGACAAATGTTGGTTAAAATTCAAAAGTCAATATGAACACATTTTTACAATCTTATACCCAGAAACTAAAAACAAGTTTAAGTACAGAACAACATACAGAATAACACTATCTTCAGCCTGCCTATTTGGAGGCAACATAGTTTTCCAAAAAGTCATCTGAAAATTATTCCTAACAACCAGTATAAATGCTCAATAGATCAAAATCCTAGGAAAATAATAAAAGACCCTTTTTCTCTCAATAATTACTTACAAGATTTCATTCTTAATGATGGCCAAAATGCTGTGTCCCCCCCCATGGGATTTCAGAGACCATGTGCATTCAACAGATATTGATTCTGTTTCTTATGTAGTGCAGGAGTACACTAATTAGACATATAAAGTATGTAAGTGGTTCTGCTTATATGGCTGAAACTGTAGGGGAAAGAAATCAAAGGCAACAAAAACATTATAAATGAGTATAGGCATAATTGTTTATGTGGCCAAAACTATATGAGTTTCAAAAAGAGAGTGGAGACCTGAAAGTTTCCCTGGATTTAGCAGCAGCAAAGTGTGTCAGGACATAAGACAGATATAAGAGTTTAGTGAAACTGTCAGGCATTACCAATGAGTTAGCATATTTCTAAAGCTCTGGTCAATAGTGGAATGTTTTACTGTCTGGAAGAGAAGAAGGCTTTAAATTGTAGGCATGGACTACCCTGGAGACAAGGCCAGAATCCCTAAAATTGTACTATATATTTTAGGCTAACTCCGGAGAGGATACTTGATATTGGTTTAAATCACAGTTACTTCCTTGCACAATATCTTTGTTACGATGAGGTTAATGGGTTTAATGGTGGCCCTCCTAACCGTATTTCTATTTTTAATCCCAGGAACCTGGGAATATGACCTTATTTAGAAAAGGGTCTTTGCAGGTATAATTAAGTAAAGGATCTTGAGATGACATCATTGCAGATTATCTGTGTGAGCCCTACGTCTATACCAAGTGTTCTTTTAAGAGACTGAATATTTAGACACAAAGGAGACCACGTGAGAACAGTGGCAGAGAGTGGAGTTAAGTCGTCTCACACCAAGGAATGCTTAGAGCCATGAGAAGCTGGAAAGACAGAAAAGAATAGACCAGAAAGCACATTGATTTCAGGTATCTCTCCTCCAGAAGTGTGAGAGAATACATTTTTGTTGTTTTAAACCAACAAGTTTTTGTAAATTTTTTACAGCAGCCGCGGAAATGAATACAACAAGCTCCGAAGAAAACATGACCTCTTTGCTGTTCCTTAAGTGTGCCAAGCTCTTGCCTTAGTTAGGACCTGTTACTCCCTCTGCCTGAACACTCTTCCCTAGTTATCTGGAGAACTCCCACACTCACTCCATTTAGGTCTCTGCTCAAATGCCACTTGAGGAGAGTGGCCTCCTTATCACTTAATCTGAAATAGTAGCCCCAACCCACACTTCCCTGCTCTATTTTCCTTCTCAGCTTTATCCCCTGTCCTTAGAATATAGGTTTCGCATGAATGGGGATCCTATATATTTTGTTCACTCCAACAATTTTCCTTGCACATAGCAGGTATTCAACAAGTATCTTTTGAAATAGAGGCAAGTCAGTTTTTTTGTGGAAATGCAATATGTTAGTGACAATAATTCAAAGCTCCAGCAAGATTACATAAGTGGGGGCCTCTACGTACCTGCAACAAGTTTATTAACTGTTCAGAGAGGCCAGCACATACCTCCCTTTAAATATGAAGGATTGTTAAGCGAAAGACAATTAAGAAGAAGGTGTAAATTTAGGTTGTTTATGTGAGATCTTTAATCTTTTTTAGGGTAAGCATTTATCACTATAATCTAGCTTAGTGCTGCTTTTACTGCATTCTGTCAGTTTGGGCACATTGTGTTTTCATTTTCATTTGTTTCAAGATATTTTCTAATGTCCATTTTGATTTTCTGGCTGACCCATTGGTTGTTTAAGCATATGTTCTTTAATTTCCACATAGCTGTGAATTTCGCAGTTTTCCTTTGGTTACTGATTTGTCGTTTCATTTCTGTGACCAGAAAAGATACTTGGCCTGAACATCAATAGTCTTAAATTTGTTAAAACTTGTTTTGTGACTTAAGATGTGATCTATACTGGAGAATGTTTTAGAGCTCTGGAGAAGAATGTGTATTCTGTTGCTCTTGAGAATAATGCTCTTTATATGTCTGTTAGGTTCATTTGTTCTGTAGCCCTGTTCAAATTCGATGTTTTCTTACTGATCCTATCTATGGATGTTCTATTACAAGTGGCTTATTAGAATCTCAAAAAAAAAAAAAAGAAAAGAAAAAGAAAAAGAAAAGAAACCAGAAAAAAAAAGTTGATTCAGGAAAAATCTTTTCCCTCCCTCTATTTTACTAAAAGCAGGATATAGATTCACAAAAATGAAAGATATCCTGCTCCATTCTCCATCAGGGAGAAGAAAGATTTACCACTGAAGACAGCTTTTGACTCTCCTAGGACTGGATATGGTATCAGAGGAACCTAAATTAACAAGCTTATTACCTTTTATCTGCCAGTTACTTGCTTTTCCCCAAGGTGCCACCTGCTGAGACTCAAAATGCTTTTTTTTTGGCCTGTCCCTTCTCTAAAAATGTAGTGTTCTTTGTTGAAGATGCTACAAAAGCTGGAATTCATAGCCTACTCTTTGAAGACTGACACTCTCTTGCCTCCAATGCATATGTAAAATGTACATGTTATTAAACTTGTTTTACTCTTGTTGATCTGGCTGTTATAACAGGAGTCTGTTCTAAATATAAGAGGTACTTTCCATTTACACTGTAAAAAATATATATATATATCCCAAATTCATTGCTGATTCTAGAATATTGGAAATGGTTTTTGTAGAGTCAGAGAAAAAATGAAGTATCAGTAAATTTATTCACTTTAATACTGTGATGCATTTATTATATGACTGTTTCTTCATTTCTAATATTTATATAACAGTGGTTCTTAATTCTTAGAACTTGAACTTTCTTAAACTTTCTCTATTCCTAGTTTTCATTCAAGAGTTAATGGTGTGTAACATATGTTAAATACAATAGAAGTACATGCTACTTAAAAGATCCCTGCTGGTTTAAGGAACTACTTTTTAATGTAATGAAATGGTCAATGTTCAATCTTTTTGAATCAATCCTTTCAAAAAACATATTTGCCTCTTTCATGACAGATAAGCTTGTTTCTACTATTTCAGCACTTTCCCCCCACAAATTGGAGAAGATCTGAAGGGGTAACATCTTATTTGCTGCTAGGAGAAGGGAATGTCAACACTAGAGTTAAGCAATTTCATTTTTGTACAGTGCCGTTGTGGAGTCTATTAATATTTCATAAGGATGGATCATTTAGTCATGAACATATCTTTCTTCAGACGTCACCTTTGCTTCTAAACATTTTGAAATATCTTAAAAATCACACATATTCTTTCACCTTTTCAGGGTGAGAATTTTATTATTTTAGAATGCTCGGCTAATTGCAAATTTAATAGGCTTGCAATTACCTGGTGAATCTTTAAACAGATATTGTGCTATTTTCAGAAACTTTTGTTAAAATTGGTCAAGTGGAAAATTTATTTTACTTTTGTGTTAAAATTATCTAAGAGTAAATTTGTTGCCCATCTATATCTTTTGCTTGTTTAAATCTATTTAAAGAGTCAACTGGTTCAAATATATGACAATCTTTTGCCTCTCCTTTCATTTAGAGTTAGAATCTCAGAGTCATTTTTATAGGTAATTTGCCATGTCATCCAATAAATTTTCTGTGAATAAATGGGTAAGAGAAAGTATTGATTTAGTATTTTTTCTCTGCTTTAATGTACAGAAAGGAAGAGAGAAAAGTATAGGACAATTTTAGAAATATGTTAGTTAGGGAGCAAAGAGGTCATTGTAGAAAGTGCTGTTGAAGCAAAAATTTCACCAAAGTTGAACAGACAAGGAAGACTTTGTACAAGACTATTGCCATAAAGAGAGAGGATAGTACTCAGTTTGAACTGATCTAGTAGAAAAGTACTAGAGAACTCTAAAGAAGAGGTTAATCAATGGGCTTTGAGCAGGCTGAGTTATTTTCTGAGTTCTCAAATGTTTTTCTATGTGACTAGGCTATCTGTGTTTCCTACTTGGCACCCATTGAAGTTAGGCTCCTGCCCTTCCACAAAGACTGGGAGATGCCGATTTAGATGGACTCTGTCTTCCATGATGATTATGTTTTAACAGGATGGCTCTCAGGTCCTTGAGAAAGACATTCTTTGGGTTACAAAACTGGCAAGAGGTTTTAAAAGGATTCGCATCTTATAGGGAAGATAAACAACTTACAATTATCAGCTTTTTAAAGCAAATGATCTAAGAAAATGGAAGAGAGAGACCTCTCTGGTTAATCTATCTGAATTCTGTAGTGGAACTCAGAGGCAAGAAGAAACTTGTCAAGTTTAGTCAAGCTGAGAGAAATTCAAGGGCATCGTGCTCAATAGTATCTTCAATTTTAAAATAGGCTACACTAAATAGATAGTGGAGACTTTTTGCTAAAGATCCATTACACTTTTAATGTCTTACAGAACTAAGTTCAATTAGTATAGAATAGTTAAGCAAAGGTGCGTATATCCTTAATTCTTAACAGTTGCTGTAATATATTCAATATAATTTGTTAGTCAGGAATTCAAGATTTATAATATGGAGAAAGAATATTTGGATCCCATAGTTCAACCAACATAACCATGGCTGACCCGCTTATTTCAGAATTAACCAACTATAATTACAAGGTAACTCCAGCTTCTTTGGTGCAACTGAGAATCTGGGTCTAACTGAAAGACTAAAACAAAAATCATTTTAGTGTTTTCTTTTTCTGTAATTTTGGCCATATTTTGCTTGGGTTGTATGGACAGGAATAATAAAAAATAAATATTCCAAAATAAGAAATAAAGCAAAGATGATTGTTTAAGTATTTAATGTCATCCTACAGCATTGTCCAATGGGACCAGCTCAGGTTATTCTTTACTCTGTAGGGAACTATAACTTTGTTTAACACACTATTTACTATTCATTAGGTCTAGACATTTCTTAACTCCATAAAGTTAGGAGATATATTATAGAAAATCAATAAGATTCAGTGATTTTCTTGTCTAATAAAGAAGATAACATTAAAATTTATTTTATCTTTATACCTTGTAAGTTACATTAATTACCGATTTTGTAACTGATGATATAATGTATTTAATGTATTTTCTTTTTCATATATTATAGAATGACAGATTTTCACAAAACCTTTTTCATACTTTTGGTTCACTAAAACATAATGTGTACTTACAGTGTGAGTTTTTTCTCTTAATTTTGAGAATTATAGTTTGACAAAGGACTATAGAAAAAAATCTTTACAGCCCCTTAGTTTGAAAGTGTAATAAGATCCATTCTGGATTTCTTTCTTTTCCTTTCTTCTCTTTTCCAATGTTGTTGATTTCTTAGTACCACTTCTCACTCCTCTGAACTAGAAATCTATCTAAATACTGGATGGGGTAAAGAGGTGAGATACAGGTGTGTCGGTAAGTGTTTGTACCTGACATGTGTGCTAGTGTGTGAATAAAGTCCAGTGATAGAGTAGGAAATAAAAAGGAAAGGCCCAGAATTTACACTTGTCAGTTAGAGAATTATCAAGAAGCCGCTTTTCATCTAGAGAAAATGAACACATTAGATGTAGCCATTTAAGGCTATGAAATTTCCCCTAAGACTACTTATGCTGAGTCCCACAGACTTTTATAACTTGTGTCCCCTTTGTCATGAATTTAAAGAATCTTACAATTTCCATCTTAATTTCCTCCTTGACCCAATCATCATTCAGCAGTAGGTTGTTTAATTTCCATGACTTTGTGTAGAATTGAATGTTGCTGTTAGAGTTGATTTCAAAAAAAAACACTAAGATTGCAAATCAACAATCTAATGAATCATCTCAAGGAATTAGAAAAGAAAGAGCAAATCAATCTCAAATCCAGTAGAATAAAAGAAATAACTAAAGTCAGAGAGAAATAAATGAAATAGATTAAAAATTATATAAATTTGTGAAAAAAATGTTGGTTCTTTGAAAGGAGAAAAAAACTCTGCAGACCTCTTGCTAGATTAAACAACAACAACAACAACAACAAAACAGAAAATAAAGGAACTTCATAAGCTTAATAAGAAATGCAAAAGGAGATATGAAAACTGATACCAAAGTAATTCAAAACATCATCTCAGAATATTATAAAAATTTCTATGCACATAAGCTGGAAAACAGCTGGACAAATTCTTGGAAATATACAATCTCCATAGGTTCGATCAGTAAGAAATAGAACTCCTAAGGAGACCAATATCAAACAACAACAACAAAAAAACTGAAGCAGTAATAAAAAGCCTTTCAAATGAAAAGAAGTCCTGGACCAGATGGTTTCATAGCTGAAATTTACCAGACCTACAAAGAGGAACTAGTATCTATACTGCAGAAATTATTTCATAACATCAAGAAGGAAGCAATCCTCCCCAACTCATTCTACAAAGCCAGTATAAAGTTGATACTAAAGCCAGGAAAAAATAAAACAAGAAAGTTATAGTAATATCCATTATGAATATAGATGCAAAAATTTTCAATCAAATTCTAACAAATTGAGTTCAGAAGCACATAAAAAAAATAATCCACCATGACCAAGTATGCCTTATTCCAAGGATGCAAGGATGGTTCAACGTATGAAAATCTATAAATGTTATTCACCACATAAACAGAAGCAATAACAAAGACCGTGTGATGATTTTAATACATGCAGAGAATGCACTTGACAAAATTCATCACTCTTTTATGATGAGAACTCAATAAAATTGGCATAGCTAGAACATACCTCAAAATTATATAAAGTCATACATGAATATGACAGACCCATAGCCAACACCATATTGAATGAGGAAAAATTTAAAGCATTTTTTTTAGATCTGGGACTAGACAAAGTTGCCTGCTGTCACCATTCCTACTCAACACAGTGCTAGAAATCCTAGCCAAAATAATAAGACAAGAGAAGGATTTCAAAGATATCCAAATGGGGACAGAAAAAAAATCAAACTATCACTCTTTGCTGATGGTATGATTGTATATCTGAAAAACCCTCAAAATTCTGCCAAAAGACCCCTGGAATTGATAAATAAATTTAGTAGGGTCTCAGGTTACAAAATCAATTTTCACAATTAAATAGCAATAGTCAAGCTGAGAATCAAATCAAAGATTCAGTACATTTCACAATAGTGACAAAGAAGATAAAATACCTTGAATTATATTTAACCAAGGAAGTATGAGACCTGTATAGGAGGAACTATGGGTCACTGAGGAAGGAAATCAGAAAGGATGTAAACAAATAGAAAAAAATTATCATTGGCAACATTGTTAAAATGTCTATACTACCCAAAGTGATCTACTGATATAATGCAATCCTCATTAAAATACCAATGTCATTTTTCACAGATCTAGAAAAAATAATTATATACTTTGTATGAAACTCCAAAAGAGCCCAAATAGCCAAAGCAACCTTAAATCAAAAGGACAATTTTTTTTTCATTTGTTAGGTAAGGTTTAAATTATAGGTGAATCCTTCACCGAGGGGATGTGCTGTATACACTTACATTGTGACCAAGAGGAGATAGCTTACAACATTATCTAAGCATTTGTACCCTCATATTAATCTGAAATAAACAATAAAAGTTCCAGTTGTCTAAGATTGAAAAATGGAAACAAACAAACAAAAAAACCAGAAAGGACATATTGGTTTTTGTTTTTGGTTTTGTTTGTTTTTGTAGAGACAGAGTCTCGCTCTATTGCCCTCCGTAGAGTGCTGTGGAGTCACAGCTCACGCAACCTCCACCTCTTAGGCTTGAGCGATTCTCTTGCCTCAGCCTCCCAGGTAGCTGGGATTACAGGCACCCGCCACAACGCCCAGCTAATTTTTGATGCAGTTCGGCTGGGGCCGGGTTTGAACCCGCCACCCTCGGTATATGGGGCCAGCGCGTATTGGGAGGCATCACTTTATCACGCTTAAAGCTATACTACAAAGCTATAGTAACCAAAATAGCTTGATACTGGCACAAAACAGAGACATAAACCAATGTA
>CAUYRH010179949.1:0-28857 GCA_963574655.1 Perodicticus potto
GCCAGGTGTTGTGGTGGGTGCCTGTAGTCCCAGCTACTTGGGAGGTGGAGGCAAGAGACTCGCTTGAACCCAGGAATTGGAGGTTGCTGTGAGCTGTGATGCCACGGCACTCTATCCAGGGTGACAGCTTGAGGCTCTGTCACAAAAAAAAAAAAAAAAAAACCTTCCATTGGAATAATAGTTCTTTCTTTTATTTTATTTTATTTTTAGAGACAGAGTCTCACTTTGTCACCTTCGGTAGAGTGCCATGGCATCACAGCTCATAGCAACCTCCAACTCCTGGGCTTAGGTGATTCTCTTGCCTCAGCCTCCAGAGTAGCTGGGACTATAGGCGCCCTCCACAACACCCAGATATTTTTCGGTACAGTTTGGCTGGGGCCAGGTTTGAACCCACCACCCTCAGTATATGGGGTCAGCACCCTACTCACTGAGCCACAAGCACCACCCAATAGTTCTTTTTTTCTTTTTCTTTTTCTTTTTTTTTTCTTTTTGGGGATTCATTGAGCGTACAAGAAACCAGGTTACACTGATTGCATTTGTTAGGTAAAGTCCCTCTTACAATCGTGTTTTGCCCCCAAAAGGTGTGGCACACACCAAGACCCCACCCACCGTGCTCCTTCCCTCTCTCTGTACAACCTGAGCATAGTGAATTGAAGAGTGGCTTTTGAGAAAACCTAAAGCATTGGGAAGAATATTAGGCAGCATCACAGAAATCTATTTCTAATTCCTGTCAAAGATATTATGCATTTTCTTCAGATCTCCTACAGAGATACAGACACATCCCATGCTGCCCCTGTGATTGTGTGAGGGCAGCTTGATCTCCCTGACAAGCACATTTCTAGAACTGTTCATTCTACAACATACAAAAATGTTTTGTTAAAAGTTAACTCATTGGCTTGGTGCCTGTGGCTCAACAGCCTAAGGCACCAGCCACATACACCTGAGCTAGCAGGTTCGAATCCAGCCCGGGCCTGCCAAACAACAATGACGGCTACAACCAAAAAAAGGTCAGGCGTTGTGGCAGATGCCTGTAGTCCCAGCTACTTGGGAGGCAGAGGCAGGAGACTCGCTTGAGCCCAGGAGTTGGAGGTTGCTGTGAGCTGTGATGCCACGGCACCCTATCCAGGGTGATAGCCTGAGGCTCTGTCTCAAAAAAAAAAAAGTTAACTCATTAAAACAAAATCAAGTAGTGAATGGTTTAAAGAGCAGTCCTTAAAACTAGGAGAAGTCTGACATCAGATCAGAGACATAAGTCCCCGTGCAGTGGCCCATGCCCATCACGGTGTGCAGTGTGGTGTCTAGCCATCCAGCACCCACAGAGGACAGAGATCCTCAGGGGACATTTTCTGTGAAACTACCACAAACTTGTCACTCCCCCCACACACACACATTGATGCCCAAGTCTTTCTTTTTCTATAACCTACTTCTTAGTTCTTGTCAGGCAAACATTCTCTGCCTTCTCTGACCCACCAGGCCTTTCCTGTCACCTTTCCCAGTTGGTAGCTGTCTTGCTTATGATTGGACACGCAGCCCTTTCCCCTTATTTTGTTGTGCCTTCTGTTTTTCCTTCTTTTATGGGGTCTAAGCAGATGAAATAGAATTAGCAAATACAGTCCCGGGAAGAATCACCTATACTTCTGCTCAACTCAAATTGTACTGAGAAGAAATACAAGATAAAAAGAGTTTATCCTGCCCTCAGTACAAACTGGTTCCCTTTTTGTATCAAAATTTTAACAGGTAGTGGCTCGGCGCCTGTGGCTCAACGGGCTAAGGCGCCAGCCACGTACACCTGAGCTGGCGGGTTCGAATCCAGCCTGGGCCCGCCAAACAACATCGACGGCTGCAACCAAAAAATGGCCGGGCATTGTGGCGGGCGCCTGTAGTCCCAGCTACTTGGGAGGCAGAGGCAAGAGACTCGCTTGAGCACAGGAATTGGAGGTTGCTGCGAGCTGTGATGCCACGGCACTCTATCCAGAGTGACAGCTTGAGGCTCTGTCTCAAAAAAAAAAAAAAATAAATAAATAAATAATTTTAACAGGTAGAATAGGTGCATATAGAAAAACATACGGTTTTAAAGTCAGCAGAACCGGTCTTAAATCCTGGCTCAACCATCCACACGTGATCTTGGGCAAACTGTGTACCTCTCTGAAGTAAATTTTTCAAATCTATAAAACAATGTATTTAACCCATAAAATAATGTTATTATAATTGAAATAATAGTATTATATCTCACAGTGTGGCTGCAAAGTTGATTATTTAAGTCTTATATGAAATGGTAGTTCCAGGCCAGGCGAGGTGGCTTACACCTATAAACCCAGCACTTGGGAGGCTGAGGATGGTGGACAGCCTGAGCTCACGGGTTCAAGATCAGCCTGAGCAAGAGCAAGACCTTCTCTCTAAAAATAGCTGGGTGTTGTGACAAGAGCCTGTAATGCCAGCTATTTGGGAGGCTGACCCAAGAGGATCACTTGAGCCCAGGAGTTGAGGTTGCTGCAAGCTATGATGCCATGGCACTCTACCAAGGGTGACAATGTGAGACTCTTTCTCAAAGAAAAAAGAAAGAAGAAGAAGAAAAGAAAAGAAATGGTAGTCCCTTCCCCTTTCTCCCTAATAAAGTCTGAGTGGGAAAAACTTTCCCACAGGTTCCCAATCTTTGTTATTACTCTATTCCTCTCTAGTGTGTTAAGCAGGAGTTACGTAATGCTAAAAGTGTTCATTTTGTGAATGAGAAAACTGATCTATAAGGGTGTGGTGACTTGCCCAAGGTCAAGCCCTCGAAGCTTGACTTTGACAATTCTAGAAGCTTCCCAATTCACTCACGGAATATTTACGGCAGGTCTACCATGTGCCACATGCCATGTTAGGCACCAGGAATGTAAAACTGGAAAAGGTATAGAGTTCAGAATCTTCTAGGAGAGATAAATACACTCAATGAACCATAATATGATGTGATGTGTGCTAATATTCTTCCTGTTGAATAAATGTAAAAGCCCAGAGCTGCTGCATCCCCACCAGAATACAAATGTGAAAATCAATTGATTCTGACTAAAGTGGCTACAAAATGCTTCAGGTTGAATCATAATGGAAGAGAAATGACTTATTACAGAGTTTTCCCTCCCCCCAAGGACTCGTTCAGTTATACATTTACTCTTTCAGCCAACAGACGTTTATAGAAGACCTACTATGTGCACAACACCATCATGGCACCAGGAATGTAAAAAGGAACATAGTAAGATAGCTGTCTCAAAACTCGGGAACCAGATGGGTGCTGTGGCTCACACCTGTAATCCTAGCACTCTGGGAGGCTGAGGTAGGGGAGTAGGGAACTCCTGAGCTCAGGAATTCAAGACCAGCCTGAGCAAGAGAGAGACCCCGTCTCTACTAAAAATAAAAAAACTAGCCAGGCATTGTGGTAGGTGCCTGTTGTTCCAGCTACTCAGGAGGCTGAGGCAAGAGGATCACTTGAGCCAAGAGTTTGGGGTTGCTCTGAGCTATGATGCCACAGCACTCTATCCAGGGTGACATGGTGACACTCTGTCTCAAAAAAAAAAAAACAAATAGGAATTGAAGAAATGTAAATTGACAACTTTCTCGGTCTTTAATATGTATATATTTGTATATATTTTAAAGAAGCCTTAGAAATATTCTAAACTTAAACTTACATTTGATCCCTTAAAGCAGGTACTTAAAGAAAGTATAGAAAGTATTATAGGGCGGCACCTGTGGCTCAGTGAGTAGGGCGCCGGCCCCATATACCAAGGGCGGCGGATTCAAACCCGGCCCTGGCCAAACTGCAACAAAAAAATAGCCGGGTGTTGTGGCAGGTGCCTATAGTCCCAGTTACTCAGGAAGCTGAGATAAGAGAAAGGCCTAAGCTCAGGAGCTGGAGGTTGCTGTGAGCCATGAAGCCATGGCACTCTACCAAGGGTGACAAAGTGAGACTCTGTCTCTAAAAAAAAAAAAAAAAAAAAGGTATTATAATTAGAACCTTACCACTTCACATATATATCTTCATTATAGAAGAATCTTCCTTGAAACACATGATGATTGGAAAGGTGATTCTTATAACTTGGTCAAGGTTCAGTTTTACTCTTTGGCTATCATGAATAAGCAGTCTGAATTGCCATGGTTAACTTATTTCTAATGCATGTCAGCATTATTGCAGTTGATTTTCAAATCTCAAATCCTTCTCTGACCCTGAAATAGAAATGAGAAACTTTATTAATATGTTTATATAATTTTTTCTTCAAATCACACTAACTCAACTAGTTCACCACTGTTGAAATACAATTACAAAATTATCAAATTAATGTCACAACAAAATATGTCTTAATGGGATTTTCTTAGTTTTTCCTTGCATCTTCTCAACTATTTTCTCTTACGCATTAAATAAGGCAACCAACAAAATGCAGGGGCGGTAGTGTCAGCATATAAAAGAACCAATGGGGCTCGGTGCCTGTGGCTCAAGCGGCTAAGGCACCAGCCACATACACCTGAGCTGGCAGGTTCGAATCCAGCCCAGGCCCGCCAAACAACAATGACGGCTGCAACCAAAAAATAGCCTGGCGTTGTGGCAGGTGCCTGTAGTCCCAGCTACTTGGGCAGTAGAGGCAGGAGACTCGCTTGAGCCCAGGAGTTGGAGGTTGCTGTGAGCTGTAATACCATGGCACTCTACCCAGGGCAACAGCTTTAGGCTCTGTTTCAAAAAAAAAATTAATAAATAAATAACAGAACCAATGGGCTTGGTGCCCATAGCCAAGTGAGCAGAGCGCCAGCCACATACATCAAAGCTGGCGAGTTTGAGCCCAGCAGAGGTCTGCTAAACAACAATGACAACTGCAACCAAAAAATAGCCAGGTGTTGTAGCGGGCGCCTGTAGTCTCAGCTACTCAGGAGGCTGAAGATGACATAGCGAGACTCTGTCCCAAAAAAAAAACCCAAAAAACCAATGGACAAATCAATTTTTGCTTTTTAGCATTATAAGCAGGGCCCAGATAAACATTACTTATTCATTTTTTATTTGAAACCAGCTTCACGGAACTTTTCTAAAAGGATGTGAGATATTGTTTTATTTCTATAAATATCTTCTGGTAGTGGATATAGCATACACGAGCGAAGTGTTGCTTTCAAAGATTTATAATGACCTCAATTACAATACTTTGAAGAAAGGAAGTGGAGAGAATAATAAATATTCTGTTGATGCCTTTCCTCCAAGCCTTGTTAAGACCTTTCTTACTCCAACTATCTCCAGTCTGTATTAAGTCAGAAAGAAGAAGGGCCTATGTTCTTTTATAAATTTAATTTTGCAGTATCAAGAGGTGTGCGGTGGACAGCAGAACCGTCAAAGCAATTTGTGATAGGAAAAACTTTCAGATCACAGTGGCGCTATATAGTGTTTGCACAGCCTAATCGGAAATTATCAACTCAAGTCATGAAGACTCACGTCCATAAGAAGTTATCACAGCACACCCTAAATATGCATTTTAAACCGCATAATTTTGGTATAAGAACTTCTGTTCATTACAAATAATGTCTTTCCCAGGGACACTTGATTACAGGAAAACCTTTCCTAAGTAAAGGCTCCAGGGAATAGCAAAAATCAATTGCCCTGTAGAAAAGCTCTTTCCCTAAAGGTCAAATTCACTTTTAACTATAAAGGGAGGGCAGGGAGCTGTTTATAGGGAGAAGTTCAAAAGTAGTGAAGTATTTCAAAGTTCTTTTTTGTGTTATTCCTTTAATTTATAAAGACAAAGTCATTTGTCTCTTCTTGAGGTTCGTATATGAGTGCTAACTAATAAAACCCCTTAGAAATCAAACTCTATCGGCTATACCAGCATTATGGAAAGAGAAGCATGAGTTACTGCTGTCTCTTAACCCACTCTGTTCATCTCAATGCAGAACGTACTCTCCATTGTTTAAAAAATGAGGTAACGTTATTCATATTCTAAAATGCAACTTTTGATAGCTTGTCTCTCTTCTTGCATCTCTCATCTCTACCTTTCTATTATTGCAATTTTTGGTCCACCTATATCTCACTGATGGTATAGATCAGAGACATCTCTGTAAAATATAGGAAAAGGAACTGTTTCATTTCTGTGTAAGGAACTTTAAAGTACTCCACTAATGACAATTCATTCATTTGTACTGGAGTAACAGAATACAGGTTAAAGTAGAATAAAGGTGGCATCCTTTTGTGACAGTTAACAGCATTGGGAAGGATTCACTCATCATCCGATGAGGCCTCCTACTCTAATTACTTATAGAACTTGACTTTGAAGAGAAACTGCTGCCACACATCCTATGGTCTTCACAGTTTTGACTTCTATGGCTCCACAGCAAACAAGATTTTCCTTTCTCAAACTGAACTACCTCATGGCATACCATAGCAAGACATGAGATGTGAGCATACACTTTCTACTATGCTCAAGAGTGGCCTCAAAGCCCTCCCACCTCTTAACCAATTAACAAAGAGCAATCGGGTGTTGCTCTATTCAAGCGATTCACTTGTCTATTGGAATTTAGGTTGACTAATGTGCCTGCTCTGTGCCAGGCATTCAGGGAGACCCCTCTGAGCACAGCACAAGATTCTTCCCACCCAGGCCTGGGCCTCCCATCTCCTTGGCAAGCTCCAATGCTGCAGAGTTTCATACTGTCTCAGCCTTGGGTCCTAAACCTCTCTGCTGTCCCTTCATCTCAAGGTTACATTTTCACTGAGTCGTTCCAGAGACATAACATCTTCTCCCCTACCAGAGACTTGAATTCTTTTGCCCGAGTAACCTGGCCAAGATGTGACTGGGAGACTTGAGTGCTTCCAACCACCAGGAATGGCAGACATCAATTCGTCTGGAAACTTTGGGGCCCTCTAACTTCCCCTTTCCATATATCCTTATAATACTTGCTCACTACTTGGGTGTAATTCCTTTTGGTCTTCTTTCCCACTGGCCCTGGAATTCTCCCTTGCTTGCCTGCCTCTTTCTGCCTAGCCTTCTGCAAACCTCCTCCACAATTAACAAAATCCCCCATATCCTCAGCTGCTTCTCTAAAGACTCCATTCCTTGGCTCTGCCACCACCATCTCTCTCAAGGAGGCTACAGTCACTGCAGCCCATCCTCTGGGTGCCCAGAGTCTGGAAGAAGGGTGATGGGCTCACACATCACCTCCACTCTGTGCGTCCTCTGCCCTCAAGGCAGATGAACTTACTGCGCCATTGACCCTCTTGCCACCACTGTCTGGCCTCACCATCCTGTTTCTACCAGCCACCTTATCACCATCCCTGTCACTGAAGAATGTTGCACTGAACAGTGTTTTATTTCATTCAACCTTGGTTACCCCCCTTCCAAATGTGTGGCTGTTAACGCTCTGATCTCTGTCACAAAGTGATCACCAAACCTACTTCCTGTTCCTCCTGGGCACTTATTTCCAAGCCTCCCTGCAACATAGCCCTGGCCATTGGATTGATTTCCAGCCAATGGAATGTGAGCATAAGCTAAGTGGGCCACAGAAAACTTTCATACATGATACCCAGTCCTTTTCCCTTCTGTTGACTCGTGGTGAAGAACCTCACGGGAGCCTGCAGACCCATTTGTCAAAGACCAGAGACAGCAGGTGAAAGGGGTAGGGTTCATGAACCACTTGAGGAATACTCACATCAGCCTATTATGTAAGTGAAAAGTAATATCACTTTGCTAAGTCATGGAAATTTGGAGTTTATTTGTTATAGCAGCTAACCATTGCCTTAACAAAAAGCCTCACCTCAAATGACCTTGATTCCACTTCAGCCATTCATCCCCTCAAGCACAAATCACGTGGAAAGAAGCATGTGAAATCACACTTTCAGTCATCTTCCTCTCTGTCAAACTCCTCTCCTTCCAGTTCTCTCTGTGTAACCCCCCCACACACACACGCGCGCGTGCGAGTTCTTTAACCTCATCCAGCCTCCAGCTCCCCTTTCTGTCTCTCTCTCTTTATCTCTCTAAAGAGGTGTCTTTACCTCAGCCATGCTCTTACCACGATCTGCAGCTCCTTTGTACATGGTACACTAAATGCATCTGGAAAATCCCCCGCCCTGTGTCCGTCCAGTTATCTGCCAGACCACGAGCTGGTCTGCTGAGGGGACCCATCCCTGCATGCCAAGTGACTTGAAGGCAGTAACCTGAGCAGGCCCAAGTGCCCAGACAACCCTGTGTGTGTGTTAATCACTTCTGTGCTGCGCCCCTCAAACCTCTGACTCTGTGCCCTCAAGCAGTGTGCCCTCAGCCTCGATGCACAGCATTTTCCTCCCACTTCTCCTTTCCCACCCCACCCCAGCTCAAAGGAAAAGCATGCCTCCTCCCATGTAAGCCCACCCTCCCCATGCACACTTTCCTCTGTCCACCAGCTTCCAGACACCATTTCCTCTGCAGCCCCTTCTGTGCCTGTCCAGAGTCCTTCTTTGCATGTTCCTCCCACCCCCCACCCATCTCACCGTCTATTTTCGGTTTTCTCCTGCCTCCCCAGACAAGCTTCCTGAGAGAGTATCCTCCCTGCTGCCTCCCCTGATCCTCCTGCCTCTGACACCTGCAAGGTCACCAGGACCTGCGTGAAGTCAATAGGCAGTTCCATCATATTTTGCCCCTCAGTGGCATTCTATAGTGCTTCCCGCTTCCTCTCTTTGAAACAATATCTTTCCTTGGTTTCAACAGCTGCTTCTGGTTTTTCTCCTACCTCTCTGGCTATGCCATCTCCATTTATGTCTTCATTTAGCATCTTCTTTCAAAAATGTTCCCCAGAGTTCTTTTTGCCATAGACATTCTCATGCCTCTCTCTGTGCACATGCCCTGGGCAATCTTATCCATTGTCATATCTTCAATGGCTCTTTTATCTGATGTTCCCATGTGAAAATGCCCATTCTGCATTCCACTCTTGCATGAGGGATTCATATAAACAACTTTTTTTTGAACATCTCTCTCTCTGTCTTTCTTTTTCTGAAATAGAGTCTCACTATGTCACCCTGGGTAGAGTGCTGTGGTGTCACAGCTCACAGCAACCTCCAACTCTTGGGCTTAAGCGATTCTCTTGCCTTAGCCTCTCAAGTAGCTGAGACTACAGGCGCCCACCACAAAACCCAACTAGTTTTTTGGTTGCAGTTGTCATTGTTGTTTAGCAGGCCCGGGCTGGGTTCAAACCCACCAGCCGTGGTGCATGAGCTATGGGCGCTGAGCCTAATCTCACATTTTCTAAAGCTAACCTCATGATTTACCCTCTCCATGCTCCTAAAACTTTTCAGCTGCTGTTTCTCAAGCCAAAGGGCCACTCGAGTCACTCAGGAGCCTGAGACCAGAAATTCAGGAGTCAGCCTTCACTCTTCTCTTTTCCTCAGCCCCATACAGCAGTTCACCCTATAGATTCTCCTCCTAAATGCCTCTCAGATCTACTCAACTCTTTCAAATTTCCCTTGCCACTATTCTAGCCCAGGCTACCGGTCCCCCAGCAGCTCCCTAACTGGTCTCAAAGCCCCTTCCTAATTCATTATTCACATATGTAGAGTGATCTCTGTCTCAAAAGTGACTGTGATTATCTCCTATTCCCACTTAAAGTACTCTGCTGACTTTCTCCTTCCCTTAACAGCATACTCATTCTTAGACCCCACCCCAGACTTACAGAAGCAGAATCTACCAGAAAAGTTTGTAAATATTCTCATGATAGCCAGGCACAGTGGCTCATGCCTGTAATTCTAGCACTCTGGGAAGCCAGGGCAGTGGACTGCTTGAGCTCAGAAGCTCAAGGCCAGCCTGAACACTACCAAGCCCCCATCTCCACTAAAAATAGGAAAACTAGTAGGGGGTCATGGCAGGCACCTGAAGTCCCAGCTGCTTGGGAGGCTGAGGCAAGAGGATCACTTGAGCCCAGGAGTTTAAGGTTGGTGTGAACTACGATGACACCATAGCACTCAACCCCAGGGCTACAGAGGGAGACTCTTTCTTAAAAAAAAAAAATTCTCGTGATAACCTTCACGTGGTCCTCTTACTAAATTTATCTGGACTCTTCTCTGGAGAATCTAGCTCAGTTTAAGGTGGGGTCTGGAAATACATGGCTTAACTAACTAGTTCCTGTGGGCCACTCATTGTCAGGATTATTTGGAAGACACTCCTCTGGCCTACAAGCTCCATGAAAGCTGTGATCTCGTCCACCTCTTCCATTTAGACCCCAGCACAATGCTATGCACAGTGCACAATGCTTGTATGTCTTGACAGAAAGAAGGGAGGAAGGAAGAGAGGGAACAACATGTGAAATGTTCATGACTCTTGGTGCGTAGAGAAGTTACTGGAGTTTATTATATAGTTTTCTGAGAGTTCAATCACTAAAACCCAATACAAAATGTACAATTTAGCCATAAGCATAGGTAACCCAAATGGGTTGCTGGTGAAGATTTCATCAAAGAAAGCGATGCCGACAATGTAATGGAAGTCAGCTATATCCATGTTTCTCAAATTTTAGTAACCCCTTAAAAAAAAATTAAAAACATGCTGAGAGTTGATGGTTGCCCAGGGTTGATCTATATTGTTTTTATTATTGTGATTCTTTGGTGTGTCTAAAACTATGTACAAATGCCTTATATCTATAGATTTTATATCATTGCAAACCAAAACAAACAAATGAAATACAAACAAAATTGCAATGCTGATAAAATTCAAGGTAACAACATTAATTCAATGTGGTAGCTGAAACCAAATTGCTTCTCATCGTGTGACTGTCACACTGTCTGCCAATAGCAGCCTCAGTATTTGGCCTGACCTGCTATTTTGTATATGATTCAATTCTGCAACTCTCACTTATAAGGTGGCCATCCATATAAAACAGCATATTCTGATATTTAATTTTTTAGATTATTATTGAAATGAAAACATACATAGAACGCTTTCATAGAGAAGTATCCCACCCCAGAGAATGTACCCGTGGATTCTACTTTGAGAAACACCTCTGTCCCTAATGGATGGATTTGCCATCTTGCCCAAGGGTGATTCCTTGCCCTTGCGTTCCCTTACTAAACAGGAAGCTGCATGATAATGTGGGTTAGCATTTCTTCCCAGAACCTACTTATTATTTTAATCAGATGAGTTGATTCTAGAATAGAGGTTTCCATCCTCAACATGTGATAATGTTGGTGGGTGAGCAATCTCTGTTCAAGAGACTGGCCGTAGGCCAGGTGGCTTCCCAGATTCCTGATCCTCCCCCAGAAAGAGCCTTTGTTGTGACTATGCCCCAAGCAGCCTTCAGCAAATGCCTTGGCTTTTACCCATGTGTTTTGCTTCAGAAAGGTGAGGGTAACCAGCCTCTTGAGAGTTTTGTTCTCAGTCAAATTTACAAATTGGCATTCTGGTATGCATATGTGATTTCCTTGAGAACTCAGATAATGCAAATTCAACCCCAAAGGCCTCACCACCTCTGGAAGAAAATAACTATACTGACTGGGATTGCATTAAACAGTACAGTGTTTACAAGTGCCCTGGCTCTCTCCTAGGGTGAGGTAGAGTCCTGCTTCTTAGTGGGTCGGGGATGGAGAAATCAGATCCTTAGCCCTATGCTGGGATGTCTTTGATTGGTATGGGTGTGGGGTAGGAGTGGGCATAGGACTGAACTTTATCAATGTATTACATAAATTTTAAGTCATTTCTAATGCATTTTTAAAGCATTGGTTAAAAATAAAAAGATAATCCAGATTTAGGTTTGGTTTGGGGGGATTTGTTGTTCTGGTTGTGGGTGTGTGGGTGTGAGTGTATGTGCTGGACTATAGCAGCCCCTGATCCTGAGCGTGAAACTTCCATGGGTGTCACCCCAGTCTCCTCTGCATTGGCCCTGCAAGCACTCTGTAGAGTGGAAAATAATTTCCCAGAGGGTGTAGACCACATTTAAGCATCCTGAGTAAAAATATTCAACCATCAATCTCACACTATTAACAGCAAAGCCATTTTCCATTATCTGTCTCGCAGGACTACTATAGAATATTTACAAAGGTGAGGATCAGAGAATTACACTTAGATAAATCAAAGCCTTTTTGCACTATTGATAAGCATGTTTTCTTGAACGTCATGACATTGTAATAGTTATAGCACCCTAAAGTAACTGATGTTCTACGGATCACAGGAACATTACCGCTTCAAACTACTGTTAATGGAATTTCCAAGGTATTTTTAGGGAACACTTCAAAATAGATGCAAAGTCCATCTTTCACTGCATTTCCTTTGGACAGAGAAGCAGAAATCTGCTTAAAACATCACACACATGCTGGCCAAGTCATTCTGAGCCCTTGTCTTTGTTTTTCACAAAGCAAATAGAGTCAAAGAGCACTGGCTTCATTTTGTTAGGAGAGCTCTGAATCCATCCATAGCAGTTCCCACCCTGATACTCTTGGCAAATTCTGTTTGTGAGATAAACTATCGATTCATTCTTACCTTTGTTATTTGACTGGCAGCCGGTGCCCTGAACTCATATGACCTGAGAGCAGATGACAGAAGCACACAAACAATGGGGAAAATTCATCCCATTTCCCATGGGTTTAATGCGGTTGAATCCTCCAAAATGTGTTCCCAGTCATAGGCAAGCACCATATTTTAAGCTGCACCTGTTCTAGAGACAGAGGAGAGCTGCTGGGAGATCGTAGCTACCAATGATAGCCAAGATGTGTGGACTCAGTTAAAGACCACCTTTGCAGGCAGCTCACAAATGAACCTGACCACATATGGTATTCTATATGTAGGAAGTTGAATGGAAACAACAAATGATGAAGTTTGCACCAACACGAACAGTTCTGGAGGTGAGAAGCCAGAATTTGATCACTCCAAGAGACTCACATCTTATTTGATCTTACTGACCTAGGGAACCACATGTGGTCATAGGAAACAGATATGTGGTCAAATAGTTAAGATATAACATAACTCAAAAGACTCCAGGAAAAGTGAGTATGGGGAAGAGAGTAGACAGATAAGAGAGTGGTTTGAGAAGGGAGATGGGGAATGGCACACGATGAACACCCAACTAACATTTGTTCCATGAAATGTATGTTGCATATGGAGACGTTTTAGCTGGGCTTCACAGGATGAATAGGAGTTGGCTGGGCAGAGATAAAGGGAAAGAAAACAAAGGGGAATAACTGATTCAAGAAAAAGCCACCTAGGCTCTGCGCCAGTAGCTCAGTATTTGCGGTGGCACCACATACACCAAGGGTGGCGGGTTCGAACCCAGCCTAGGCCAGCTAAACAACAATGACAACTGCAACAAAAAAATAGCTGGATGTTGTGGTGGGCAACAACCTGTAGTCCCAGGTACTTGAGAGGCTGAGTCAAGAGAATTGCTGGAGCCCAAGAGTTTGGGGTTGATGTGAGCTATGACACCACAGCACTCTACTGAGGGCAACATAGTGAGACTCTGTCTCAAAAAAAAACAAAAACAAAAACAAAAAAAGCCGTCTAAATAGAAAAGCTCACACAATTCCAAGGAATAATATAGACAGTATCAAATCATAGAGGTAGAAGCAGCTCAGATATTACCTAATCCAATCCTGTGGTATTACATGAGGACAGAAGATGAAGCGATTGTCCATATTTTGAGAATCAGGAATTCTGAATCTTTTTCCAAAATTTGAAAAATAAAAGGAAAGAACCAAGCATTTATCCTGCTTTTACCATATAAATCATACCTCAGGCATTTCTATCAACACCTGCAATGTCTGGACCCGGCTTGTCTCCTGATCTGCACAAAGTATAAAGAAAAAATCAGGCCCGGCGCCTGTGGTTCAAGTGGCTAAGGCACCAGCCACATATGCCTGAGCTGGCAGGTTCAAATCCAGCCCCGGGCCCGCCAAACAATGATGGCTGCAACCAAAAAATAGTCAGGCATTGTGGCTGGTTCCTATAGTCCCAGCTACTTGGGAGGCAGAGGCGGGAGAATCACTTGAGCCCAGGAGTTGGAGATTGCTGTGAGTTGTGATGCCACAGCACTTTACCCAGGGTGACAGCTTGAGGCTCTGTCTCAAAAAAAGAAAAAGAAAAAATCAGGGCAATTTGACTCTGATGCTAATATTTGATAATATTGAAGATTATTAGATTTTTGGAGTGACACTGTTATTTGGTAATGTTTACCAAAAATGATTCTCATTTTTTAGAGATACATACTAAGATATTTAAAGATGAATGATATGGTCTCCTGTACTTGCTTGGAATAATCCAGCTTGTGGGGCAAGAAGGGGAAATTTGAATAAATCAGGATTGGTCATGAGTTGGTAATGACTGAATCTGAGTATACAGTTTATCAAAGTAGTTTCTCTACTTTTATGCATCTTTAAAATTTTACATTATAATACGTTCAACAAATAAAAGGCTTGCCTAAAAGTTAGAACTGGAGTCTCATTCATATTCCCAAGAGCTTTTGCCAAGATTACTGTTTATAATTCAGGTAGTTAAATTTTCAGCATTTTTATCTGTTTAAAGGACAATGATGAGGCCAGGTGCAGTGGCTAGAGCCTGTAATCCCAGCCCTTTGGGAGGCCAAAGTGGGAGGACTGCTTGAGGCCAGGAGTTTGAGGTTAGAGAGGACAACACCCCAAAACCCCTGTCTCTGCAAAAAATTTTAAAAATTAGCTGGATGTGGTGGTGTATGCCTATCATCCTAGCTAGTTGGGAGGCTGCGGCAGGAGAATCACTTGAGCGCAGGAGTGTGAGACTACTGTGAGCTATAACTGCACTACAGCACCTAAGCCTGGGTGGCAAGAGAAAGGTCTTGTCCCCCTCTCCCAAAACAGGATAATGATGAAATAATAACTGACACTGATCAGGAGAATTTACGTTCGCATGCTTCTTAGCACACTGTGCATATTAATTCATTTAATCTTCCTAACTTTATGTAGTTTATTATGATCCCCATTTTGCAGGTGAGAAAAATGAGAGACAAGTAATTTACCCAAGGTCTAGTGAACATCTGGTTTCAGAGATACACACTTAACTAATAAACAATGTGCTTCCCAATGATATGTACATGTGCATGTGGAAAAAAATCTATTGGCTTTAGTTACATGTTGTATCTCTTATCAACTGCCACATAATAAACCATCCCCAAATTTAGCAGCTTAAAACAACATCTATTATTTCTCACAGTTCTGTAGATTGTCTGGGCATTTCTATCTTTGTCTGGGCTATTCATGAGGCTGCATTCAGCTAGAGGTTCAGCTGGGATGGCTGGTTTTTCTCTCCATAGGAGGAATCTGGGGGATGGATGAAAGGAGAAGCCCTGTGGGCTGGATTTTGTGCTGTTTAAATATTAATTTTTAACTTACCACACTTCATATGCAAATTGATGAAAAAGATAATTATGTCTAAAAAGTTTGTAATACAAGCATACACCTGCAACCCTTGCCACCCTGCCTCCCTTCCTCCAAGCTCCCTATTTTTACTATTCCCCAGTTTTTTGGTTGCTGTTGTCTGTTTTTTTTTGAGACAGAGTCTCTCTCATTTCCCCAGGCTAAAGTGCTGTGGCATCAGCCTAGCTCACAGCAACCTCAAACTCCTGGGTTCAAACTCCTCTCTCAGCCTCCTGAGTAGCTGGGACTACAGGCACCCACCACAAGGCCCAGCAAGTTTTTCTATTTTTAGTGGAGATGGGGTCTCACTCTGATCAGGCTGGTTGTGAGCTCCTGAGTTTGAGGGATCCTCCCTCCTTGGCCTCCCAGAGTGCTGGGATTACAGGTGTGAGCTACCCCCCCAGTCTGTTCCCTCCCTTTTCAACATGTTCCTTATATTTTCTCTTGCCTTCCCAGCACCCCTGTAACCTAATTATAACTCCACTTGATTGAAGCCACATGCAGTGTTTTATTTGTATTGCTCGCTCTTGAGCCAAATAGCATACTGAGATTGCACTTCTTGTCTTTTACTATTTTTTTCCTGAAGTTAAAAAATTATCTCACTTTTAAATGACTTCAGTTTTTAAAAAATAGTTCCTACACATGGTAGTCACTTTATAGCACCATCTTTTACACCGTCAAACCTGTGAGAAAATCTATCATTTCCCGTCCCCTCTTTTGTTCTGCATGGGTTTGGGGTTGAGTTTTTTTTTCCTCTCTCTCTCGCTTTTTTTTTTGTAGAGATAGCGTCTCACTCTATCGCTCTCCGTAGAGTGCTGTGGCGTCACAGCTCACAGCAACCTCCAACTCCTGGGCTTAGGCGATTCTCTTGCCTCAGCCTCCCAAGTAGCTAGAACTACAAGTGCCTGCCACAAAGCTTGGCTATTTTTTTGTTGCTATTGTCATTGCTGTTCAGCCGGCCTGGGCTGGGTTTGAACCTGCCAGCCTCGGTGCATGTGGCTGGTGCCGTAACCACTGTGCTATGGGAGCCCAGCTAATATTCATTATTTCTTTTGAGTTTTCTTCTGCTCCCTGAATTGTCTCTATTGCCTCTAGGTGTGTGTGTGTGTGTGTGAATAAGATTTGTTTGTTTTGACCTTTACCTTTTCAAATATCTGGTGACTTTCAACTCTATTTATATTAAAGCATCAAGCAGTAGAAAGCTGATTATAACCCCTTTGTGCATGAGTGAGGCTTACCCACTGGTGGACTTTCTAGAGATGAGTGAAGACATGAGCCGGGGCAAGGAGGTGGAGAAAAGGGAACTCTTATACGTTGTTGGTGAGAACTAGTATAGTGGCTGTGGAAAGCTACAAATAAACTTTATGCCATGGTGAGTCTGAAAAAAAAGAAAAACTACAAATAGGACTGCCACATGATCTAGCCATCACACTACCAGCTATTTATCTAAAGGAAAGGAAATCAGTATATGAAAGAGGTGTCTGCCCCCCTGTGTTTATTATAACACTATCTATAATAACCAAGATACGGAATCAACCTAATAACCTAATTCCAAGATATGGAATCCAACAAAAGATGAACGGATAAAGAAAATGTGGCGTATACAGGGGGTGCCAAAACATGTATACACATTTTAAGAAAGGAAAAAAATGTATTAAAGTCACAATACTTGGGCAGCACCTGTGGCTCAGTGAGTGGGGTGCTGGCCCCATATACTGAGGGTGATGGTTTCGAACCTGACCCCGGCCAAATTGCAACCAAAAAATAGCCAGGCACTGTGGCAGGCGCCTGTACTCCCAGCTACTCGGGAGGCTGAGGCAAGAGAATCGCCCAAGCCCAGGAGTTGGAGGTTGCTGTGAGCCATGATGCCACGGCACTCTACTGAGGGTGATAAAGTGAGACTCTGTCTCTTAAGCAAAAAAAAACAAAAAAAATCACAATACTCAATAAATACTGATAATATTTATTATCTTGTATATTGTGTCCTGTATCTCTTGTAATTGCAGAAGTCAACCATGACTTGAGTACTATAAACATTATCAGTATATATCGAGTATTACAATTTTTTTTTTAATTATTTTTTTTTTGTAGGGAGAGAGTCTCACTTTATCACCCTTGGTAGAGTGCGGTGGCGTCACACAGCTCACAGCAACCGCCAAGTCCTGGGCTTAGGCAATTCTCTTGCCTCAGCCTCCCGAGTAGCTGGGACTACAGGTGCCCGCCACAACGCCCGGCTATTTTTCTGTTTTGCAGTTCTGCCAAGGCCGGACCTGAACCCGCCACCTTCAGTATATGGGGCCGGTGCCCAACTCAATGAGCCACAGGCGTCGCCCAAGTATTATAATTTTAATGCAGTTTTTCCTTCCCTAAAATGTGCATATATTTTTTGTACCCTCTAGCATACTATTCAGCCATAAAAAGGAATGAAATCCTGTCCCTTGTGACAACACAGGTGAAACTGGAGGACATTCTAGTAAGTAAAATAAGCCAGAAACAGGAAGTTATACACCAAATGTTCTCACTCCCATGTAGAAACTAAAAAAAAAGTTGATCGATGAACGTAAAAGTAGAACAGAGGGTACTAGAGGCTGGGGAGTGTAGGAGGATGGAGGGATAGGGAGAGAGTTGTTGAAGGATACAAAATTACAGGTAGATAGGAGGAGTAAGTTCTAGTGTTCTGTACCACTGGAGGATGACTATAGTTAAAAAATAATCTATCATTTCAGGGGCTGGGCATGGTGGCTGATGCCTGTAATCCTAGCACTCTGGGAGGCCAAGGCAGGTGGGTTGCTTAAGCTCAGGAGTTCCAGACCAGCCTGAGCAAGAGCAAGACCCAGTCGGTACTAAAAATAGAAAAACTAGCCAGGTTTGGTGGTGCATAACCATAGTCTTAGCTACTCAGGAGGCTGAGGCAAGAGGATTTCATGAGTCTAGGAGTTTGAGGCTGCTGTGAGCTATGATGATGCCACAGCACTCTGTCTCAAAAATATACATATATACATATATATACTTATACATATCAAAGTATATATATACTTTCAAATAGGTAGGAGGATATTGAATGTTCCTAACACAAAGAAATGATAAATGTTTGAGATGACGGATATTTATACCATGCTAATTATCCTGCGCTAATCAGTATACATCATATGTATTGAAACCTAACTATGTACCCCAACATGTATATAATTATTAAATATAAATTAAATAAATAAAAGTTAAATTAAAAAAAAAGGAGGGTACACCGAGATTTCCAAGGAGGAACCCTAGATTGCAATAACTTCAGGGTTTTTGGCCTTAGGGACCTGGAATCCTGAGCCTTCCTTGGGCTTCTGCGAGGCAATCTGGCTTCTTATCAGCCCTAAGTTTGAATTTCTCCCTCTTTGCTAAATAATTTACAACACTTCTATCTGTTTCCTCTATCCAGATATTGGTAGTAGGAAAGAACTTTTCTAGTTTAATAAAAAATCGTCTTTGTGTTTTTGTTTATTCTTCTGCTTGTGGCTTGGGAATATTTTTAGCGGAAATGGGGCAGAAACATCTTTACCATGTAGACATGGATTTTAGAGAGATTTTTGTGGGAAGTGTAAAGCAGGAGAGAGAAAGATTTCGGAGTTGTGGGAGGCAGAATTCTAAAGATGTCCTCCCAAGATTCTTCTCCCCTGTTTATTCATTCAACCACTAATCCATGGATTGCTATAAAGGAACCTTGCAAATGGAATTAAAATTAATCATGAAGCGATTATCCTGGATTACCTGGGTGGGCCCAGTGTAATCATCTGAACCCTTAAACATAGAAGAGGAAGGCAGAGAGATACTGGCAGGAGACAAGGCAGAAAAGATGAGGTCGAAAGAGAGGTCAGAGAGATGTGAAGCAGGAGAAGGGTTTAATCTACCCTTTTTGGCTATGAAGACCAAGGGAATCAAGAAGCAAGGAATGTGGTCAGTCTATAGAATCTAAGGATAAGTGCTGGCCAGCAGCCCACAAGGAAACATGGACTTCCCTTCCAGGGATTCTGCCAACGACCTGAGTGAATCGAGAGCAAATTCTCCCCAGTAGCTTCCAGGTACGAACCGGGGCCAGCTGACACCTTGACTTTAGCCTGCTCTCCACCAGAGTGCCCAGCCAAGCCCACTAGAAAGCTTCTAAATTTGTAGTCATTTGTTATGGCAACAGCAGAAAACAAATGCCGGGAGACTGTTACTCAGATGCAGAAGGAAAGATGGGGAAGGTGGACACTTAAGAACTTTTGCCGTGTGTCATGAATGGAAACCCCCTTGGACATGCCTCAGAAGACTTCAGTTAGGATGAAATGGGGCTCTGGAGAATTTCATCTTTGAATTGATAGACATTATCACCAAAAAGACATGGTTTCAACATGTGTTGGAGATTGTTTTCCCAATAGCTTCCAGTGAACCAAGCTTCTCAGCATTTCCGCTTGGTGGAGTCTCCTCCCCCACTGACCATGGATGTGGTCATGACTTGATGTGGCCAATGATATTCCAGCAAACGTGAGGCAGCTTGGACTTGATAAGCACTTGTGAACTGGGGTTTGCCTTTTTTGAAACTTTTAAAAATCTATTTATAAAAAAAACCAAAAAACTTTTATTTACACATAAACTTTGATAAACTGAAAATTAGTATTTCAAAGAACACATGCTGTTGCCAGGCCAAGTGGCTCATGCCTATAATCCCAGCAACTAGGGAGGCCAAGGAAGGAGAATCACTTAAGGCCAGGAGATTTAGACCAGCCAGGACAAGATAGCTAGACCCTCTTTCTGAAAAAATGAAAAACTTTAGCTGAGTGTGGTGGCATGCATCTGTAGTCCCAGCTAGTTGGCTGAGATGGGACGATTACTTGAGCCCAGGAGATTGAGGTTGGAGTGATCTATGACCAAAGTATTGCACTCAGGGCAACCAGGAGAAATCCTACCTCCAAAAGGATAAACAAATAAATGAAATAAAACATCACAAAATCTAGTCCACAAGACCTCTCCTCTCAGTTGGCCTCCCAACTCCCTGGGATGTTTAACTTTGCCTGTTATGGCCATTATCCTCACAAATGATCCAGACTCATTAAAAAGGCACCAGCAGAGTTGAGAGGGAAGGTGGAGAATTGCCAGATGCATATTAATTTCTCTTCTTGTATCCTGTCTTGGAAGTAAAAAAATCATTGCTGTAGTTAAGTGGGTGGTGGTAGTTCACTTGTTCATGTCTAATTTCGTAAATATGTGTTTCAATTAGCTTTTGAAAAAAATAAGTCCTCATTCAATTTGCTATTTTAGAAGGACCATTAATCTGGAAACCAAAAATAAATTAATTTTTAATGGCTAATGTATACTTTCTCAAAATGAGACTTAGAACATTATTAATGTTCTTATACCTTTAAATAGAAACTATAAGACCCCAAACTCTTGTTTTCTTTCTAACTGGGCTAATTCTTTCATGCAACATAGCTAAAAGTCAAAGTCAAACACAGAGAACCATTCAAAAAGAGAACGAATTCTTTTTTACCCATTCTCTTCTTTTTCTTAAGACTGAGAGTAGGCTCGGCGCCCCATAGCTCAGTGGTCAGGATGCCGGCCACATGCACCAGAGCTGGAGGGTTTGAACCCTGCCAGAGCCTGCTAACCAAACAAACAAACAAACAAAATAGCCAGGCATTGTGGAGGGCACCTGTAGTCCCAGTTACAAGGGAGGCTGAGGCAAGAGAATCGCTTGGGCCCAAGAGTTTGAGGTTGCTGTGAGCTGTGACACCACAGCACTCTACTGAGGGTGACACAGCAAGACTCTGTCTCAAAAAAAGAAGAAAAAAAAAAAGACTGAGAACAATCAAATCTTCCCTAAGTAGTTTAGGGAACTTTAGAGTTACATCTTTTCCACCAGGCACTATTAATAAAAAGAAAGTGGATAATGATTTTGGAAATCAAAGAACAATCAAACTTCATTTAATGGGAACGTTCAGGGGACACATCATTCTGGTTAATCAAATTTTCTGGTTAACTAGAAATTAACCCAACACCCTTTGTTCAAATCTTTCCATAGAAAAATCTTTCTAAAATGCATTAGCCTCTTTTGTGCCTTAGGAAGTATAGGATGGTGAATGTAATTGAATCTTTGATGATCAAAGTCCTCACAGCACCCCAGAAAGATCATTATGGACAAAAACACTCATTGAGCTATATGGTGGGTGTAGAGGATTGGAGATTGGGTTGGGTGGATAATCAGCTCAAGATATAATCTGAAAGAAGGCTTATGTCACACACACATATTACACATAGGTCTGTGTACCTTTGTTTTTATTAATTTTTTTCTTGAAACCAGAACTTTAAAAATAATCCCACATGAGGGTTTCAATTAATTGGTGTAAGTCAATTTTTTTCTTTAGAATCATAACTAGACTTCTCAGGATCAATTTTTTTTGAGGGGGGGACAGTCTCACTCTGTCACCCTGGGTAGAGTGCCATGGCGTCACAGCTCACAGCAACATCAAACTCTTGGGCTCAAGAGATCCTCTTGCCTTAGCCTCCCAAGAAGCTAGGACTCCAGGTACCCTCCACAACACCAGGCTAGCTTTTCTGTTTTTAGTAGAGATGAGGTCTCACTCTTGCTCAAGCTCGTCTCAAACTCCCAAGCTCAAGCAATCCACCCACCGCAGCCTCCCAGCATTCTGGGATTACAGGCTGAGCCACCACACCGGGCCTCAGGATCAACTTTAAAATGATACAGTTAGGGTGCCCCATATCATAGCAACTTTTAACATGACGATAGTTTTTCTTTAACAACTTTTTACTTTTACATTCTTTGTTTTACCTTATAAAAGCATTATATAACAATCTTATCAACCAGTTTTATACATTACTATCTGGTCTTCACTAATGGTATTGTATATTCACAGGGTTGTGATCATAGTATAGTATAATTTTATATCTTGGTTTATTTACTTAATGCTTTATAAGGAACACTTTCAGTGTTGCCACACAGTCTTTATATTCATTCATTCATTCCATAATTATTTATAGACTGCCTGACATGTGCCTGACTCTGTTCTAGGTACTGAATACATAGCAGAGAACAGAAAGGATAAACATTCCTCTTTTAATATGTTTTCATGCTGGTCAGTTCCTGGGTTCTTGTATTGTCTCTATAATATTTTTTATGGAGGCTCGGCGCCTGTGGCTCAACGGGCTAAGGCGCCAGCCACGTACACCTGACCTGGCGGGTTCGAATCCAGACCGGGCCCGCCAAACATCAATGACGGCTGCAACCAAAAACTGGCCGGGCATTGTGGCGGGCGCCTGTAGTCCCAGCTACTTGGGAGGTGGAGACAGGAGACTCGCTTGAGCCCAGGAATTGGAGGTTGCTGTGAGCTGTGATGCCACAGCGCTCTATCCAGGGTGACAGCTTGAGGCTCTGTCTCAAAAGGAAAAAAAAAGAATGTTTGGGCCAGGTTCAGTGGCTCACGCCTATAATTCTAGCACTCTGGGAGGCCAATATGGGTAAATTTCTGGAGGTAAGGAGTTCAAGACCAGCCTGAACAAGAGCAAGGCCCCATCTCTAAAAATAGTTGGGCATTGTGGCAGATGCCTGTAGTCCCAGCTACTTGGGTGGCTGAGACAAGAAGATCACGTGAGCCCAGGAGCTTGCAGTTCCTGTGAGCGATGACGCCAAGTCACTCTACCGAGGACAACCTAGTGAGACATTATCTCAAAAAAAAAAGGGGGGGGGCGGCACCTGTAGCTCAGTGGGTAAGCCGCTGGCCACATGCACCAGGGCTGCCAGGCCGGTGGGTTTGAACCCAGCCCCAGCCTGCTAAAATAAAAAAAGTAGCCAGACCTTGTGGAGGGTGCCTGTAGTCCCAGCTACTTGGGAAGCTGAGGCCAAAGAATTGCTTGAGCCCAAGAGTTGGAGGTTGCTGTGAGCTGTGACAACACGGCACTTTACCCAGGGCAAAAGCTTGAGACTCTGTCTAAAAAAAAGAAAGGGGGTTGGACAGTTGTCTCTACTTGGAGGGTAGAGACTGTGTCTTATTTATCTTCAGAAGCCCAGCACATATACCAATACCTGTTTCCTAATGGTAGCTAATAAATATTTGATAAATTAATGAAAAATTGAACAAGCAAATGAATAAATAAGAAAGCCCCAAAGATGATTGGGGGTTAGTAAGTTAAATGGAACTAATCTGGAGGTTATTGCCCACCAGACTTTATGCCACAAAGAACAAGAGAAGCAGGATAGATTTTTAGCAGGGTAGTTTTGAGGTGCTGAAGCCATACGAATAACAATAGAACAACCCTCATCTTTCTATGGATTAGGTACTATCAATAACAGGTGTGTCATCTTCCTCTAAGATGCTAAGGAAATCATTTAGAACACACTCAGCTAGCAAATGGCCTGGCCAAACTTGAAGCCTGATGTGCCTTACTTCAATTCCCACCCCTCCTGCTGGGCCACGTTGCCCTCAGGGATCCAGCTAGTGAGGACATGAACCACGGGACCTGACCATTCTTGGGCCATTTGCAACTCTAACATTTGGGTCCCTGAAATATGAAAATACAGACTTGTCATTATGTGACGCAAACAGAGATTTAGTGATGAAGGGATACATTTCTCTCTCCTTATGTGTTTTTTGTTTGTTTGTTTTGAGACAGTCTCACTACGTGGCCCTGGATAGAGTGCTGTGGTGTCACAGCTCACAGCAAACTCAAACTCTTGGGCACAAGCAATTCTCTTGCCTTAGCCTCCTGAATACCTAGGACTACAGGTGCCGGCCACAACGCCTGGCTATTTTTTTGTTGTAGCTGTCATTGTTGTTTGGCAGGCCCTGGCTGGGTTCAAACCCACCAGCCCCGGGTATGTGGCTGGCGCCCTAGCCGCTGAGCTATAAGCACCAAGCCTCATGATGTGTTTTAAACAGTTCTTCCAAGCGTGGAACCTCTCCTAGGATGAACTGCTCAGGATACCGGGACAGATATGAGTGTTCTGTCTGTCCGTCCTCGGATAATTATCCCCCACTCAAAGAGGCGTCGGGGTTTTTCTCAAGGTACTCAAAAGGAAAATTTCTGTTTCCTATCCTCTTCTGACTTTATTTAATTATTTGAACATCTGTATTTGACAAATGCTAACTTCTTGGGTGTTCAGGATGGTAAACCCATAAATTCTTTTCATCATTGAAAAATGGTTCACTGTAAATTAATTTTGACTCATCTCAGTAGCAGTTATACTATAGCTTTCATTTGCTATTCCCATAGCTATTACTTGTGTCTTGACACAAATTGTTTTATAATTCAGTCTTTATTTTCTGGTTGCTGGAAATAATATCCTCAGCACATGAGCTTTTCACCAAGAAATTGCTCCCAAATATTCTGCATTCCGACGCCCCCCTGATATTCATTGAAGCAGGATTTCAGTGGACTTAGGGAAGATTTGAAATTTGGTGTCCGTCTATTGCTCAAGTACCAAGAGAAAGAAATGACCTCTTTTTTTTTTTTTTGTAGGTGATTAGATAACAAAGCACAGCAGAGGCATCTCAGAATCACCAGGCCAAATCATGCTATTGAATGAATTCTCCAATTCTGGGGGAAAGCTTTCTAATAAACAGGGGGAAAGGAAGTGAAAGAAACTAGGCTTTTAAAGCTTTGTGCCACAGAAGAACCATGGCTGTTATCTTCCTGGGTGATCATTGACTTCCCATTGAGGTTGAATTACTGGCTTTGCTGAATGAGTCTGGGAGGATGAATCTAAAATCAAATGCCAGTTCCAGAGCACAAAGAAAGGAGGTCGATGCAATTGGACAATCACGTATGAACGATATGAGTTTGGTTTATTCAGAGTTGAGAACGACAGGATCTTTGCTTGTCACTCGTTGATCAGGGCATATTCTGGGGAAAATTATCCTGTTTCAGGTGCCTTCCAGAAGATTCCACAGAACTCTCTCTTCGTGTAATGTCACCTTCTTAGCTCATCTATTTCTAGTGGAAAACTGTCCCTCTAATCATCTGCCATGTTTGGGGCTTATACGTCTTATCAAGCCTCTAAAATATTGAGGAAAACTGCTTTCCCTTGAAAAATTCAATAATGAAGTGATAGGTAATCCTCACCAAATGTTCATCTCTGTGGCACGGCAGCATTTCCCACTGGACCAGTTACATCTGGAGTTGTAGAATTTGAAAGTGCTGGAATCTGAGTTCAGGCTCTCTTGCTACTTAGCATGTCCCCAGAGCAGCAGGAGCAGCCGGCCATGGGAACTTGTTAGAAATGCAAGATCTAGGGCAGTGCCTGTGGCTCAGAGGAGTAAGGCGCCAGCCCCATATACCGGAGGTGGCGGGTTCAAACCCAGCCCCAGCCAAAAACTGCCCCCAGCCCCAAAAAAAGAAATGCAAGATCTCAAGCCCTGCTCCAGAACTACTGAATGTGAATCTGGCTTTTCACAGGATTCCCAGGCGACTCACACGCCTGTTCGCATGTGAGAGGTGTCCCACTGAGAAAGAGGGCAGAGGGGGTGTTGAGGGGACATCGAACTGGTTGGTTAGAAGATATAGTTGGAGGAAAGAAAGGAAAGGCAGAACCCTGGCATGGAAAACACAAAAAAAGTTTCTCAGAAAAAACGAAAAGGAGATTCAACAAGGAAAAAGTTAAGACACCAGTGTCAAATGTCATGATATGCTTCGGGAGGGTATAGCTGCAGAATCCTACCGGGTTTGACAGGAAGGAGGGTCTTGGGGCCGGGGAGGGGAGCCAGATTGTGGGAAAATCGATGGATCAAGAGACAGTGACTGAAGACTTGCTTGAGAAGTCTGTTGCCTTTGGCTTTGAAAGGGAGCTAGAGAAAGGCTTGTGGTGTTGGAGCACTTAGAAAAGGCAAAAGGGAAGGAGTGAATGGTGAGAGGAGTGCAGGGTGGAGGCAGGGAGAGCCTTTAAGAGGAGGAGGATTCATCTTCCTGCTACAGAGGAGAGGGGCTGGGCGGTGAGGAAGAGAGACCTACGCCAATGTAAGAGGAAGGCTCAGTTTGGTAAGAGGGGAGGCATTCTGCAGATTGCTACGAGAAACTTAAGAAGGCTAAGAAAGATCAACAATTAATGTTTGCCTTTTTTTTTTTTTTGAGACAAGAGTCTCAAGCTATCACCCTGGGTAGAGTACTGTGGTGTCACAGCTCACAACAATCTCCAACTCTTAGGCTTAAGCGATTTTCTTGCCTCAGCTTCCCAAGTAGCTGGGACTACAGGCACCCACCACAACGCCAGGCTATTTTTGTTGTTGTTGCATTTATCATTGTTGTTTTAGCTGGCCCAGGCCAGGTTTGAACCCACCAGTCTCGGTGTATGTGGCCATCACCCTGCCGACTGAGCTATGGGCACTGCCCAGGTTTGCTTTTTTAAAAAAATCTTTTAGTGATAAAGAGATTCTCAAGCCAGGTGTGAGTGGCTCATGTCTGTAATTCTAGCACTCTGGGAGGTTGAGGCAGATGGATCGCTTGAGCTCAGGATTTTGAGACCAGCCTGAGCAAGAGCGAGACCCTCTCTCTACTAAAAATAGAAAAACTAGCTGGGGCATTGTGGTGGGCGCCTGTAGTCCCAGCTACTCTACTTGGGAGGCTGAGGCAAGAGGATCACTTGAGCCCAAGAGTTTGAGGTTGCTGTGAGCTGGGATGCTGCAACAGTCTACCAAGGGTGACGAGACGAGATCCGATCTCAGAAAACAAAAAGAAAAAAAAGATAAAGGGAATCTTTCCATTTCTTTACTTGAGGTTACAGAATGTCTTTAGTCGAAAATAGTATTGGTGACTTGATTGTATTTTGGGGTTTTAGATTTTCGCCAGCTGAGAGTTACTGCTATGTGGTCAGCATTTGGCTCGTGTGAGTAACTATGGACAGCTCCATGGACCAAAAGCCCATTTTGTTCTACCTGTCAAGTGTTCCCTCCCACATCCCAACAATCTGATTTCTCAACTGTTGAGTTATAATCTGAGATTCCCGGTCACCCCGACTGACAGACTAATGGCCGTTGTTCAATCTCCTTCTCCTTGCCTTTCTGCACCGTTTGAAAGAATCGGCAGCTCTCTTTTCGGTAAAACTGCCTTTTTAAAGAACCAACAATATTAAATTATACATGTTTTGAAAATCCATCCATTTTAAGTGCATACTTTGGTAATTGTGGCAAATGTCTATGCCCATGTAACCACCGCCTTAGTTAAGATATAGAACATTTCCATCACCCCAAAGTTCACCTCACATCTCTCTACAGTCAATCCCTGACTCTCCGGCCCAAGGCAACCACAGGAATTTCGTATAGATGGAATCATACACGAGGCATCCCTTGGGGTCTGACTCCTTTGCTCGAAACCCTGTTTTCCCGGTTAATCCATGTTGCTGTACATGCCGAGTTACCCCTCTTATTGCTGAGTGGACTCCATTGAATTGATGAGCCACGGTCTCTTCATCCATTCACCTGCTGACACATATTTGGTTGTGTTCAGGTTTTAGCTATTGTAGATAAAGCCACTATAACATTAATAGGCAAATATTTGGATGGATATATGTTTTCATTTCTCTTGGGTAAATACATATGTAGGAGTGGAAATGCTGCGTTATATGGTAAATATATGTTTAAGAAACTGTCAGTGTTGGGGCGGCACCTGTGGCTCAAAGGAGTAGGGCGCCAGCCCCATATGCCGGAGGTGGCAGGTTCAAACCCACCCCCTGGCCAAAAACTGCAAAATAAATGAATAAATAAATAAAAATTTTAAAAAAAGAGAGAGAGGAAAAAAAAGTAACTGTCAGTGTTTTTCCTAACTAGTTGCATTTCCAACAGCAATGGGTGAGAGTTCCAGTTGTTTTATGTTGTCAGTCTTTAATTTTAGGCATCCTGGTAAGTGTACAGTCATATCTTATTATAGTTTCAGTTTGCATTTTTCTAATCATTAATCATATGAAGAATATGTTTTGCGCTTATTTTCCATTCCTATATCTTTTTCCATAAAGTGTCTATTCAAATATTTTGTCCATTTCTACTATTTTCTCCTTAAGTCGCAGAAATTCTGTATGTATACTGGATATCAGTCCTTCATCAGATGTGATTATTACATATTTTTTCCAATATGTGAGTTTTTCCAATGTGTTTATTTTCTTAGCAGTGACTTAACAAAGCAGAAATTTTTAATATTAATGAGGTCCAATTTATCGGTTTCTCTTTTTATAATTTGTACCTTATTTGTCATTTCTAATAAATCTTTGCCAATCTCAAGATTGGGAAGATTTTCTCCTATAAAACTGCTTTACCTTCAAACTTACTGCTCCTTCCCTTTTTTTTTTTTTTTTTTTTTTTTTTTGAACGTGGCTCATGCTGTCCCCGGGGGTTGTGTGGTGTGGCATCCAACGCGACACGACCCGCCACCTTCGGTATATGGGGTCGGCGCCCTACTCGCTGAGCCACAGGGACCGCCCTTCTCTTTGCTTTCTAAATCTTCTCTGATAACACATTATTTGTTCATCAAAGTGAAGAAAAGCTTGAAAATATCTATGGTTA
>CAUYRH010179955.1:0-26251 GCA_963574655.1 Perodicticus potto
AAACAATAAAAGAAATATTTCAATATCATTCTACATGATTAGGATACACCTGATATTGAATTAGAGAAAATATGTTGTTATAAAGAGAAATTACAAACATGTTTCTCTTATAGATGAGGATGTAATATCCTAAACAACATATTGACAAGTTGAATTACAAAATTAATATTTAAGTAATAAACTTTAGTCGAATTGAATCCAATTTATAGGAAAGTTAGACACTATTTTCTTTTCTTTAACAGTACCTTCACAGCAATCTTGGCTTTTCTAGGATGCACCCCAAAACCCACTTCCCAGTTCCAAAGCTGCTTACACATTTATAATTATCTGCTGCAGCAGCACCCCACTACTTGGTATCAATCACTTAGCTCAGTCACGGTCGTAACAAAATACCACAGCCTGGGTGGCTAAAACAGTAGACATTTATTTCTCAGAGGTATGAAGCTGGGAAGTTGAAGTTCAAGATGCCAGCCAGTTTGGTTCCTGTGCAGGAACCACTTCCCAATTTGCAGACAGCCACCTTTTCACTATGTCCCCACATGGCAGAGAGAAAGGAAGCTTTGGTGTTTCTTCCTTTTTTTATGAGGGCACTAACCCCGTCATGGGGGATCCACCCTCAAGACTTCATTTATACCTAATCACCTCCCAAAGGCCCTACTTCCTAACACCATCACACTGGAGGTTAGAATTTTATAATATGAATTTTGTTTGGTGTGGTAACTTACACTTGTAATCCTAACACTTTGGGAAGCTGAGGCAGGAGGATCACTAGAGCTCAGGAGTTCCAGACCAGTCTGAGCAAGAGCAACATCCCATCTCTACTAAAAAACTAGCAAAAATTAGCTGGAGGCCAGGCATGGTGGCTCACACCTGTAATCCTAGCACTCTGGGAGGCTGAGGCAGGTGGATCAAGAACCTGCCTGAGTAAGAACAAGACCCTGTCTCTGCTAAATTAAACTAGTGGGACATGGTGGCAGGTGCTTATCTTCCCAGGTACTTGGGACTGAGGCAAGAGGACCACTTGAGCCCAAGAGTTTGGGCTATGAGCTATGACACCCAGGGCAACAGAGTAAGCCTCTGTCTCAAGAAAATTAAAAAAAAAGAAAAGAAAAAAGGTGCACACCTATAGATCTAGCAAATAAGGAGTATAAGGCAGGAAGATCACTGAACCCAAGGTTGCTGTGAGCTAGGTTGACACCGTGGCACTCTAGCCCAGGTGACAGAGTGGGACTCTGTCTCTAAAAAAATTTTTTTTTATACCATGAATTTTGGAGGGACACAGCCAGGTTCATCTAAAGCCTCCCCTGAGGGAGGATCCAATTCCAAGTTTATTCACATGGCTGTTGGCAGGATTCAGCTCCTTGCGAGCTCTTGGCTGGAGGCCTCACAATTCTTTGCCACATGGGCCTCTCCACTGGTGGCTCACAACGTGGCACTGGCTTCTATCAGGGGCAGCAAAGGAGAGAGCACAGAAGACACTAGCCATAGTCTCATGTCCACCTATCAGTTTTGCCATGGTAGAATTATTAAAAGCAAGTTACTAGGTCCAGGCCACACATAAGTGGAGGAGATTACAAAAGGGTTTGACTACCAGGAGACAGAGTCTATGGGGGCTGCTATAGAGGCTGCGTACCCAGAACATTCTAGATACATCCTTGTCTTCAACTTTACCTGTGGCTGTTTTCCTGGTAGTACCCTGGATTTGACTTTGGCCCAGGGCATTTCTAAATTGAAGAGTTAAGTCCTCTAGAAAAGCTAGGAATGAAAAATAGTTTTATTTCAAATCCGGCAAGTCCTAGATTCTTTATGTTTCTTCTAAATTCTGATGGCAAACAGAACAATTCCTTTTTTAGCTTACTTCACTTCTCTTATACTGCATCATATGTATCATTTAGAGACAGTCTCACACTGTTTCCAAACTCCTGGGCTCAAGCAATACTCTTGCATCAGCCTTCCTAGTAGTTGGGTCTACAGGTGTCCACCACAATGCTGGGCTACTTTTTCTTTTTCTTTTCTTTTGTGTGTGTGTGTGGTGGTGGGGGGGCTGCTTTTTCTATCTTTAGAGAAAGGTCTCATTCTTGGTTAGGCTGTTCTCTAACACCTAATTTCAAGCAATACACCCATGTTGACATTCCAGAGTGTTAGGATTACGGGCATGAGTCACTGCACCCAGCCCATCATATACATTTAAAAGAAACCATCCAACCCTTTCCACATTCTGTCCGGAAATCTCCATATCCACATGTTCATTAGATACCTTCTCTAGCTTTCATGTATTTGCAGTCTAGTTTGGGTAATTGTTCTACCTAAATTGGACTCTGTACTGCCAGAGTCTCTCTGGAGGCCACAGAGGTTCACATGGAATTTGGACAGGTGGAAGAAAAACCAAGGAGCCAAAGGTAGCTGTAACATGCTATTTACTCAGCTCATGGTGGCCAGTGAGCAAGCATGGTAACATCCTCCTTCATTCAGCTCGTGGGGGCAGGTGAGTTCCTATAAGACGCTCTCCCCACGAGAAGCCCATGCAAGCAGAAAGCTCTGGAGCCTTAAATAGCAGCCAGAACAACAGTGGTTGTGAATCAAGCACTAGTAAGAATGACATCATATTGCTTAAACATGATTACTTACTATAATGTGGCACCAGCCGTTAATCGTGGTTACTTAAAATAATCAGTACCTGCTGGCCTTCAGGCAAGAAAGTCTAATTAACTCATCTTCTCCACAGACCCCCTTTTCTCTAGCCTGCAAATAACAATATTCTCACTGTCCTTTAATAACAGTGTTTCTCTGTAATTGACTCCTCAAGGTTCTTCTAACTTCCATCTTCCACCTGCTCTGGAAGCCACTGCCATGTGATTCAGATTTCTATTACAGCAGGACCCCACTTCTAGGTATGGACTTATGCTTCAGTGAGGCACTTCCATATAACAAACCGCCTTAAAACCTAGTATCTTTATGCTAACAATTTTTGCAATTTGGGCAGGTTTGCTGAAGAAAGCTCGTTTCTCTTCCACATGGTACCAGCAGCTCAGCTAGGGCTGGAGTATTCAGTCTCAAGACAGTTTACTCCCAAGGCTGGTAGATTGGTACTAATTGTCAGCTGAGAACTCAGGTGGGCTGTAAGCCAGTGACCTGGATTCTCCTCTATGTATGCCTCTGCACACAGCTGACGGGGCTTCCTCAAATGATCGGAGGCAAGTGAGTGAATTGCAAAACACTGTAGAAGGTAAAAACCAGGGAGGTAATGCACAACAGCATGGCTATACTTAACACTACTGAACTGTACACTTAAAAATGGTTAAGATGGCAAGTTTTATGTGTTTTTTGCGACAATTATAAATAAATAAATAAGAAAGATCGGGAAGGCTACTGATGGCCTGGAGGTGGGTGTGGGTGAGGTGAGGCAGAGAGAAAGAGAGGCATCAAGGATGACAAAACCCCATAAAACAGCCTCTGGCTGTAAGATCTTCTTTGGCCCAGAAGAAGAGTTAATAGGCAGTCAGAACACATGTGGTAGATACTGCAGCTTTCTGCTGCAAAGCTAACATAGGTACAAAGCTCAGCCATGAAAATAGACTCAAAATAGACTTTCAATGTTTCCAATTCCTGAGACAGACATTTAAGACATAATTATGGGTTTGGATTTCTTAAAACAAGCCTCAAAATGAATACTGCCAGAGAAATAGCAATGAGTAATAAAAACTACAGGTGTATGCAATATTTCCCTTTGTAGACTAGACAGCAATGCGGTAGGGTAGTGGGCCCAGAAGAAAGCAGATGTTTTGGGGTCATTAGCCCAGGTTTTCCAGGGCACAAAATCCCTTTGTTGTCTTCTATTCTCAGTATGCCTGGAAACTATTGCTACCGAGCACATCTCACTTTTCAAAATTTCTTCCTTTGAAGTAGTAAACAAGTCATAAAGATCATTTATATCCTGATTGAATGTACATTTTTCTTCTCCCTGCAAACTTAAACTCTTTCCCCTCAATCACAAAGTTTTATAAATAGTGCAAGTCTGTTTACAGATTTTCCTTGGGTCTTCATGGTGATGTATTTATTACTCTACTGTTCTTCCAAATAAGACTAAGCCATTTTTCACAAAAGGGATAGAAAGCAGTAAACCCCATTTTCCTGACATTTCATCCCATCCCCCTATACTTTACTGAAAACACCTTGAATGTCAGTCACCTTCACCACTGACTATATACTTGAAAGTCCTGAAAGTCATTCAGTCCTGAAAATTAATAATGGTAAGACTTAATGGGATCATTAAGAAATAATTGAGTGCCTACTATGCCTCATGCACTGTCTAGATGCTGAGTACACAACCATGGACAAGGCAGGCAAGGATCCTCTCATGGAACTTATTTTTATTTTTATTTTTTTTGTAGAGACAGAGTCTCACTTTATCGCCCTCGGTAGAGTGCTGTGGCCTCACACAGCTCACAGCAACCTCCAACTCCTGGGCTTAGGCGATTCTCTTGCCTGTCAGCCTCCCGAGTAGCTGTGACTACAGGCGCCCGCCACAACGCCCTGGCTATTTTTCTGTTTTGCAGTTCGGCTGAGGCCGGGTTTGAACCCGCCACCTTCGGTATATGGGACCGGCGCCCTACTCGATGAACCACAGGCACTACCCTTTCTTTTTGTTTTTTATCTCAGAGATTTCTGACTTTCAACAATGGACAAAGTCCTGGCTTGGCTTAAAGACAAAGGAATCAGGTTCTATGTTTGGAATAAAGCCACGTTTCCCTGGGTGGGAGGAGGGGAGGTTCTCCAACATCCTGAACTCACACAACATATTCCACTTACCCTAAAAAGGGTCTGACTGGAACCATCAAGGACTAGATTAATTGTCATTTTCCTTGGGCCCCTGCCAAGCTCCAAGAAGACAATGCCTTTCTGTGGAGTATATTCAGTAACGGCAAGAATGGCTGAGGCCAAAGTGCTAAGCCAGCACAGGGGTCAGAGACCACCACTCGGCTATTGTTCAGGAAGACATTGCCCCCTCGTGGTTCCTCCTACAACTGAGAGAGGAGCTGGCAGTGGAAAGGGCTGCCAATAAACACAATCAATACACTAAAACACCAAAGTTTCCAGATCAGTTGTAGCCTTGATTCTTCTAAACGTCTTCAGTTGCAGGTTGCAATAGACTCTTGGTTTATTTTCATCCGGGATATAATTTTGTTCCTACAGAGAAAAATGGCAGTATGACAAAATTGAAGGAACACAGTTTTCCCCTATAGAAATCCTTTTCTTTTTCAAAATCTCCAGACCCCCACGAAAAACCCAGTATGTAAATCCAAGTATCACGACTGTTTTTCTCTACATAATGCCCTTTAGGGCAAACATTTTCTCTTTGTGTTATGTGGGGATTCTCTGAATGTGTTGCTGTGAAGTGGTCTGGGATACCTTGCCTCCACATTCCCTACAGGCAGGGGTCTTATCTTCATCTCCCACAGCCACCCCCAACCCAACCCCAGCAGCACTTACAGAATGTCCGGAGGGGGTGGGGAGATAAACAGTGGGGAGAGACCGAGGTTAGAAACTGTGATTGGTGCAGGGAAGAGGTGGAGCAGAACCTAAAGAAACACAGGGAGTTGTAAATTTGAAGCAAGTTTAAAAGCTTAAATGATCCAATATTGGAAAAGCTCTCAGGGCCCAGGAAAAATGTAAATTTCCTCAATAATAATGTTAGTTTCCACGTACTGTCAAGCTAAAGTAATCAAGAGTGGGTGCTATACGTGCTTTACCAGCCTACACTCTCCTCTCAAGTCCCCAAAGATAAACAGAAATACTCTCTTGTCACGGAGGAGGAAACAGAAGCCATAGGTCCTTGGGGGTGTTGCAAATACTTGAGCCCCTTTTCTTGTTGAAGATCATCGCAACAGAACTCCAGTTTCGCTTGCAGTAAAGAATATTCATTTAGCTTAACAAATATTTACCGAGTGCCTACTATATACAACAGGTAGACCCTTTAAATAGCCGTAGGATTAAAAAGATACAACAGGGCACGGTCTTGTTTTCCAGGAAGGAGCTCCCTGAAGGAGTAGGGGGCAGGTCTGGTAAACTGTTCCAGAAGAGTCTGGCGAGGGCTGCTGAGAGGAGCCTGGGGCGAGGGAACCCTAGAAAGTAGCAGCCGGTGCGGGGAAGGCTGCGGGGACGTCGGAGGACCCGCGTTTGGGATGGGTTTGAAGCCATGTGCTGCCCTCGGGGTCCCTCGAGTTCTCCCACCCTGGCCCGTCGAGCCGGCGACTGTGCTGGGAAGCAGGGGGGTCCCTCCAGTACCGTAGAGAAGGGCAGGCTTAGCGACAGGACGCGCAGATCCCTCGTGAAAGGCGGGCAAACAAAAGTAGCACATGCCAGCTCCCCGTCCTCACACGAGCGCGGCCTGGGCCCCGCAGCCCCGTCCCCCCCCCACCCCGACCTCCCGCCGGGCCCGGGCGGGGGTCGGCGGCTTCCGCCCGCCCGCGGCCCCTCCCCGGCGCGCGCCATCCGGCCGCCGCGCTCGCCGCGGCCCCGCCCCCCGCGGGGGGCTTCGCCGTCCGCGTCCCGTCGCTCCGGGCTGGAGGCTGCAGCCCACGTCCAGGGAGGGCGGAGGGAGGCGGGAGGGAGGAGAGCGGGGGGAGGAGGGCGAGAGAAAGGGAGCTGCTCGGACCGCGGACTTGCAGAGCCTGCCTGGAGCGCGCACTCAGCGGCTCTCCGGGTGCCCGCGTCCCAGCCGCGGCCCGCGCCCCGCACCTCCTCTCCGAGCACCCCTCTTCCTCTCCCGCCGGCGGCTGCCCCCAGCCCCAAGTCTCCGGGCTCTCTCCTGGGACGCGCGTCCGCGCCCCATCCTTTCTTCCTTCCTTCCTTCCTTCCTTCCTCCCTCCCTCCCCTGGCGCCCGCCCTCCCTCTCCAGGTCTCCCTCCCGGGGCCCGATTGTCCCCGACCCTCTCGCTCGGCCCGCCCCGCAGCCCGCGGCGCCCGCTCGGGGAGCCCCGGCGCCCGCGGAAGGCAGCAGTGGGCGCGCGCCCCCGCCCAGCCCCGCGCCCCAGCCCTGCCCGGCGAGGGAGGACCGGGAAGATGAACAACGGCGGCAAAGCCGAGAAGGAGAACACCCCGAGCGAGGCCAACCTTCAGGAGGAGGAGGTACTGAGGGGTCCTCCAAAGCGCGGGCGGCCAGTGGGGCGCCGCGGTGGAAGGTCTGGGAACGTCCCTTAGCCCGGGACGCTGCCCCGGAATGTGGCCCTGGGAGGGTGTCTCCACGCGCGTCTGCGTGCTTAGAATTGCGTAACTCCAAGGACTTTCCGGAGACTTTTTGTAAGTATAATGCTCAGCTTTGTTTGCCCGGGACTTAAAAAGTGGAATCGAGACTTGACTCCTGAGTGACCTCAGATTATTGGCACCTGGTGGGTCAGGGTTTAGCGCTGGGTCCGGGGCTGGAGGTTGTGTGTGAGTGGAGGGGGTGGGGATCAAGGAAGAAACTTGGGGAAAAGTTCTGGTTAAAAGGCACCTCTGATCCCTGCCCCCTTTCAGAGTTAAAAGTTCTTGGTGAAGTATCTTTCTAGCTGAGGCATTTCGGATTAATAGATAACTCATCAGTTGCATTCTTCTTGAATGAGTCAAAGACCCCGAACCTGGGCGATTATTTTGTTTTTTAATTTAGGGGCGACGCAGATGTGGGGAGCGGAATAAGAGGGTTCAAAATGTAACAATTCGCGGAGTGTTCATCCAGGATGTTTTAATAGGACTTTGACTTCTGAGCATAAATTTTACGCTGCGTCTGTGATAGTGGCTCAGCGCTGTTGCGGAGCGTTCTTTCGGTGGAAACAAAATTTAGGCATGTGTGGGAGAAGGGGACTCAGGAACCAACCTTTTACAATTTCGTCATTAGGATATTTGTAGTATCCTATAAATGACTCTGATGTAGGTACATTATCTGGAGTCCAAGAAGCTATTTCTCCTTTGCTTTTTAAGATCTTACATAGTTGAGTTCTTAAACATCCTGCGAGGAACTTTAGACTGCAGATGCAGGAAAATACACATCTCAGTGTGTCCTATAAAAGATTTTTACAGGTATTGCATCCTAATGCAGAAGGTGAACACAGAAGGTAAACCCATTCTAAATCGCTTAGCCTGTTGAGATTGCTGTTTAGATACCGTGGTGTGTGCAAACTAAAATGTTGATAGTGAAACCAAATATTTCAGGAGGAATTCATTGGTACGTATAAGTCCTCTACACATTGTTCAGTCATAAAACGGAAACTATTTAAATGGGACAGATAGAAGAAAAGCCAAAGAACACGCAAAACTATGCAAAATTTTACTCTTAACACGTTGCAAGATTTTACTCTGAATTCAGTGGTTGGTAGTGCAGCCCACGTGAATTGCAGTAAGCCGAAAATTGCCTTCTCACCTGAGGAAATAACTATTTTAGTATGAAGTATTTTTAAAGGTGTTCTTTTATAACTACAAATGTAGAGGTAGTACTGATATTTCCTTTCTTATTTAAAGAGATGGGAGACTTGAACTGCTAGTTCCACTTGCTTCTTCAACCTTACCGGCTACTTTGCTATTTAAATGATTTTCTCTTATCACATAAAATTTTTTAAATGATGGTGAGTTTGCTTTTTTATCATTATATTTAACCATTTCACTTAAGGCATTAAAGTAATCATTGTTTCAGAAACATTTCTATTTTGGTTAGATAAGCACTCTCTCTACTTCCTAAGGGTAAGAACGTCTTGTGTGAAACCATCCTCTGTTCACCCAGTTGAAAAAAAAGTGTAACTGGGAAAAAGTTAATCAGGCAAACCAAAGTTTTGTTTTTTTTTTTTTAAAGTGTCTTACAATTAACTTAAAATTAAGCAGGGAAGAATCATGTTTTTCTGCTTGAGCCATCCCAGCTGAGCTGCTGAGGTATTGCCTGCTCTGAACCAGGGTGCCGTGCTGTTAATATGAGGTTGTGTGTGATAGTTAGGGTATAATCACGGGCCATAGCAGTACATTCCCTGCTCTCATGGTCTTCTTACCCTGACTGTTCCTTTTTGGGTAAAAATGGCATGTAGCTTTGGGAAGTGTCAGTATTTTTAGCAATATTCTTGTTATTTAAAAACTTAAGAGGGACAGGTAGGAAGAATTCAGAGCCCAAGTTGTCCAGGAGGTAGAGGTATAAATAACCCAGATAAACCATGAAAAGAGAGAGCTTACAAGTGGTAGAAATTCAGGAAAAGAAGGTGAGTGAGCGTGAAAGATTCAGGTAATTTTGCCTTCATGCCCTGTTTTTGGTTTATGTATTCTTTTTGAAAAACTCCCGACCTCTTTTTTTCTCTTTTAACCCTGAAAGCCACAATTAAAATAAATAGGATATTTGGTGAGTCCCATTAATGTGCTTCACATTATACAAAACCACTGCACTGGACTGGTTCCCTGCCCACCCAGCGGATCGGCAACTTGTTCTTGAACACATTTAAAAGCCCTGGTAGTAGACTCCTGTAAACAGGACACACACATATAACATATATATACACATAATGACAAGAGAGGGAAAATGTGCTTTGTTGTAATTTCTGGTGGCCATTGAACTGACGTGGGAAAATGAGTCCAATCATCATTAAGAGAAAATAGTTTATTTCAGGGATCACCAGTGGTTTGTGCTTTCTACCACATTGTAGAATCCAAGTGGTTTTTTCCTTCCTATTTTTGAAATGAGTTCCTTTTATCATTCATGATATTTATAACCCTGTTTCAGAGTGTCTAGTGCTTACCCTGAAATAATAATGTTGCAATTCTTACTTTGTTCCAGTTGTATAGAATGTGAATAGTCTGGGATTTAGGAGAATTTTTTGCGACTTTTTAGGGTTGGAAGTTTTTGAGAACTCCAGCAAGCATGTATTTCTGCTTTAGATAGCATTTAAGACTTTGAGGAAAAATAATTTTAAGGTTTGGCTAGTCACCGGTGTAAGAGAGATAATATATCTGGCTTTCTGGTTTCTAGTGTATTAGATTGTGTGTGTGTTTGTGTACATTGTCCCTTGTAAAGGAAAGAAAACGGTCGAAATCTTACAGGGAGCTGAGATTTATAAGGTTGTATATATGTAAAGTACCTGATCATTTCTTAACATCCTTTTACAATTAATAAAGTAATTCGTAGAGTTTGTCCCTCATTTTACAGACTTTACTATAATTGATAAATAATAGACCCGCAACTTATCTAATCAGTTACCAATAATGAGCTTTAATGTATTTAAATATATCAAGACTTTTCCTGCCTTGTACATAGAAATAATTTATTTGTTGGACATTGAATCTTCAAAATAGAAATTTCTTTTTTGGAAATCAGATAAGTACGTAATTTTGTTTTATTTTTAGGCTGTTTACAAATCATTTCTAAAATGTTGGAACACTGGTGTTAAGTCATTTCTCTTTAAATTGCTTTGACTCGACTGACTTTTACTTAAAACTAAAAAAGGCAAGTAACTTGGGCGCTGTTGGCATATTGGTTTAAAAGATGTTTGTTGGGCAGAAATCATATAAGGTTATTTTTTCAGAAGTTAATACAGATCTTCACTTCGCATTCCTTCTTTTAAAGTTCTTAGTAGTTTTGCCTAAATATTTGGGTCGTAAAGAAAATTGTTTCTTATAATTGGCATAGAAAATGGGGAAATGTGAGTTTGATGTAGCAACTAAAGGTTATCACTGATCATTAAATTTAATCTGTTATACAGTCTTGACTTGGGGAAGGTACAAAATGATTTTATACGGTTAATTAAGTTTCAAGTCTCTGTTATTCCAGATCAAATTTAATACAGTAAACTGTATTTCAATAATAGGATGAAAATGTAGTGACCTTGTCCTGAAATGATGCAGTGGGACTGCCACCCATACAGCACACACTTTTGAGTTATTTTTCCAATAATGGTTTTAAAATTTCCCTGGCAAGTCTGTAGCACAAATGAAGACTTCTTTCTTTCCAACGGCATTTGTTTTATTTTTAATCTCAAAATATTATAGGGGCACAAATGTTTTTGGTTACATATATTGATTTTGTTATGCCCAAATCAGGGTTAGAAGAGAGCTCATCTCTTGCGCCAAAGCATTTGTTTCCTGGGTGGATAGTGTGGGTGGGAGTAGAGACGTTTTTGGAGATGCTTTCATATAATTTTTGTGAGTTTGTATTAATTTTTGCTTTGAGGATAAAAAATGTTCAGTGATGGGACAGTAAAGTGGGTGCTCTTGTGCCCCGTTAAGGTGATGTAAATTTAGTGCAGCTTTGAGGAAGGACTTCGTATTAAAATGTGTTCAAGCCCTTTGATTTTATTTTTAGAAATTTTCCATAAGGAAACAGTGTGTGATAAAGATTTATAGGAATGATTATTACAGTTACTTATGATAGTGAAAATTCACAAAAACTGGGACTAACATTGGGAAATTGCTAATTAAGTCTTTGCATAATTCCAGAAAGAGGATATTACGGAGCCGTTGAAGGCTACCTATGTTTGTAAATAGAAAAAACACATACTGAGGATGCCAAAAAATCTGTCTACATTTTAAGAAAGGAAAACACTTTTAAAATTGTAATACTCAGTATATAGCAGTAGCAGAAGGTGAATACAAGTTACTTTGAGCACCTGTGGTAACTGCAGAAGTCAAACATAAGTCTTATAATTTTAATACAGTTTTTTCCTTTCTTAAAATGTGGATTCATTTTTTTGGCATCCTCCCTCTGCGTGTGTGTATATGTGTATATATATTTAAAACATAATATACGTTTTATGTGTCATAAATATATTTTTGACATTTGATATATATATATGTATTTTTGAGACAGGGTCTTGCTCTGTCACTCAGGCCGGAATACAGTGGCATTAACCTTAACTTGCTGTAACCCCAAATTCCCAAGGATCAAGTGATCCTCCTGCCTCAGCCTCCCAAGTAGCTAGGACTAAAAGCACAGTCTACTATGTCCAGCTAATTTTTAAATTTTTTGTAGAGATGGGGCCTCTAAAGGCACATTCTACCATGTCCAGCTAATTAAAAAAAATTTTTTTTTTGGTAGAGATGACCCAGGCCACTGTCAAACTCCTAGGCTCAAGTGATGCTCCCCCTTGGACTGCCAAAGGGATGGGATTAGCAGTGTGAGCCATTGCACCCAGCCTATTTTATGTGTACCGTATACTATGGTTTACTGTATAGTATATCTAAATGTGTGTGTATGTATGCACATACGTGTTTGTATTTGGTGGCTTAAAACAACTAATTTATAGCCAATAAACAACCATTTATATTACAATCTAAATGTGTGTGTATGTATGCACATATATGTATGTATTTGGTGGCTTAAAACAACCATTTATATTACAATCTAAATGTGTGTGTATGTATGTATGTATGCACACATATATGTATGTATTTGGTGTCTTAAAAACAACAGGAATTTGGCAGTGCCTGTGGCTCAGTGGGCAGGGCGCCAGCCCCATATACCGAGGGTGGCAGGTTCAAACCTGGCCCCGGCCAAACTGCAACAACAAAAAAATAGGCGGGTGTTGGGGCGGTCGCCTGTAGTCCCAGCTGCTTGGGAGGCTGAGGCAAGGGAATCTCCTAAGCCCAGGAGCTGGAGGTTGCTGTGAGCTGTGCGACACCACCGCACCGAGGGCGAGACTCTGTCTCTAAAAAAAAAAAAGAAAAAAGAAAGAAAGAAACAGGAAGTCATTCTCATGGTTTTGGAGGACAGAAATCTGAAATCAAAGTTTTGGCATATCCTAAAGTCTGTTCGAGAGAAAGAATTTATCCTTGGTTGTTTCAGCTTCTGGTGGCCTCTAAACATTCTGAAGACAATATTTTTATTTTCTTGTTCGAACATTAAATGGAAAGAATAGACTTTGAAGTTTTATGCTATGTGATGCCAGTTCTTGAAAATATTTATGTGCATAAAGCCAAATATTAATACAGTTTATCTCATTGATGAATTACAGATCACTGTTATTTACTTTCTGATGCTTTTCTGTGTTTTAAGTTTTGTGTGAACAAAAATAATTCAGCATCTTTTCATCGTGAAGATTTTGTCAAATTCCCTCAAGTTAGCCACAAAACCATTTGTTGTGTTGGTCACATTTTCATTTTGCACACAAGCCTTGCTGCCGGCATTGGGCCTGTTCTGTGCCTGTTCTGTTCGTAGCCTTTCTTCGTAAGGTTAACTCACTCAATCCTTTATTTTGGTCATTTCAGTGATGATGAGCTGCTCTTGTCACGGGCCATTGTCCTTTCTCAAAATCTACCCTATGCCCTACCACTAGGTCCTCTGTTGTCCCCACAACCTTCAGAGCTATTCTGTTCTATACAGAAGGCATCCAGACTTCACATTCAAGATTGGTCTGATTCTGCTTCTGTACTCTGACAACCACTTTCTCCTTCTTCAGGTCTATTGATCTAGTCTGAGCTCTTTTCAAGGTAGGATTCAATTTTCAGCCTGCATTTTTACAAGATCGCCTCGCCTGAGTGTCCCATCCTATAGAGATGATTTCCCCTCAGAGTTCAAGTAAAAGTTCATTTTCTGTTACTTCCACCTAACTCCAGGATTACCTTTTTTCATTTTTTAAAACAGATTTCTACCATTTTTTTTATTCCCAATGTTCAACACCTGCCCAAAGACAGTACCCCAGCATCCAGTAAGTACCCCATACACACACTTGTATATGTGTAATACACATACACACCATTCTTTACAAATGCTTTGTAGACATATTTGAAATGTCCTTACTGCTAAAGTTGGTGATTATGAGTTTGGATAGGTAATCTGTTAGGAAGCAGCCACCTGTTTAATAGATTTAGGGATTTCATGGATGGACCCACTAGGAAATGACCTTCCATTTGTCATCAGGAGTCTCAGGTGAGTGTGCTTGGTCCATCAGCTGTGCGCAGTGTGGGACTGCTGATTCCGTGGTGCACTTGGTTCTCATCATTAGAAATTGGTGTCTGCTGTGGAATTCCATTTGACCTTTTGGATGCCGGCTTCCGGAAGCCTTGTTTAGGTGTTCCCAAACAAGCCTGCTCTGTGTGACAGCCACTTCGGAATGTTTGTGTTCAGTTTCATTTGGCACCTTAGTGTCTGCCTGGGGGTAGGGGAAAGGGAATGCAAATGTTCCTCTTGAACGGTGCTTTGCTTTGGTCAAAGAAAAAAACCTTAGGCAAGAAGGAATGAGGAGAATGATCCTTAATGGCTGGAGCTAAAGAGGCCTCATAGCTCAGTGGGCTTGAGGCCATCTGGAACCAGGTATTTAAATAGATGCTATGTTGCCAGGAGGTCTGTTCCATGCCCTAGTGAGGGAGGATGTGCTTAGCTGACAATGGGACTAACTTGGGTATAACTCCTTGTTCTCATATCCATATCTGTAAAGCATACCAGAAGAATATTTTAAACAACTTCAGTGCTTTGTGTGTGTGTTTTCGGGAGAAGGTGGTGCTAGATATTTCCTGGAACTTGAAGCTGACCCAAAGGGTACATGTTTGAGCCTATAAAGTTGGCCTGGTTTGTCAGTGTTGCTGATAATGGAATAGGGGAATAATATCTTTTCTTTAGCCTATGAAATTTTTTTTTTTTTTTTGAGACAGAGCCTCAAGCTGTCACCCTGGATAGAGTGCTGTGGCATCACAGCGCACAGCAACCTCCAATTCCTGGGCACAAGCGAGTCTCCTGCCTCTGCCTCCCAAGTAGCTGGGACTACAGGCGCCCGCCACAACACCCGGCCATTTTTTGGTTGCAGCCGTCCTTGTTGTTTGGCGGGCCCAGGCTGGATTCGAACCCGCCAGCTCAGGTATACGTGGCTGGTGCCTTAGCCCGTTGAGCCATAGGCGCTGAGCCTAGCCTATGAAATTTTGAGAAATCTTCCTCCCCATTTGCTCAAGAAACAATGATCTTTAACTTTTGCCGTGATCTTTATCCTTACAGCAAGCAGACAAAGGGGTAAATAAGGACTGTCATCCTCATTCTTTTTTTTTTTGAGACAGAGCCTCAAGCTGTCACCCTGGATAGAGTGCCGTGGCATCACGGCTCACAGCAACCTCCAGCTCCTGGGCTCAAGCGAGTCTCCTGCCTCCGCCTCCCAAGTAGCTGGGACTACAGACAACTGCCACAATGCCTAGCCATTTTTTGGTTACAGCCATCATTGTTATTGGTGGGCCCCGGGCTGGATTCGAACCCGCCAGCTCAGGTGTACGTGGCCGGCGCCTTAGCCCGTTGAGCCACAGGCACCGAGCCATGTCATCCTCATTCTTTTGGGAAGGTGACTGAGGCTTGGAGAGACCAGGGCTCTTGTACAGAGTCTGGGGGTGTCAAGATCTGAGAGAGGCAGCTCTTGCCTTAGAGGTGCTCACAGTTAATAAGTGCCAGCCATGTGTAAATAAACAGACAAAGATGAAATAAGGCGTTAAAGCTGGGGACATAGTCAACCTAGCAAGGAGGTGACTGGAGCTGTGTCAAAGAGAGCTTTAAAGAAGAGGTGACATTCGACCTATGTCTCAATTAGCTAAGTCTCAATTAGGATTTTGATAGATAAGAACGGGTATGACAAGGGGAAAAGATGACTCAGACGAGGGATGAACATAGGCTTAAAAAGACCCTTTGGAGGAAGAGCGAGAAGGCACAGCGGGAAAGGAAAGGAGGGGATGGAACTGGCAGCTGAGAGGTGAGGAGGTGACCGAGGAACTTGCCTTCTGCCTTACCGGACTCCCTGAAGGAGTGGTGGGTGGATATCCCTTAGCAGGTGGCATTCCAGGATGTCCCGGTGGGCAAGGGGTGCAGTGATTTGGGGAAGAGTTGCCGAGAGTGATCAGTGAGGTTTTTGCTACAAGAGCTCTCATCTCCAAGTACGGCTGTGGCAGCTCAAGCAGAGAGAGACCCCAGAGGAGTTTGGGTCCTTGCTAACTGTCAGACTCGCTAGAGAGGAAACAAAGAGACATCCTGGGGTTTCACTCTTGTTATGGTTCACTAAGTGGTAGTTGTATTTGTACAAATAGAAAACAGAGAGGTTGAAAAAGGAAGAAAAGAGGTCAACTAGGAGGAGGTGAAGATGTTGAGTTTGGGGTGCAGAGGAGAGTTCTGATCTTGAAATACGATTTTCAGAACAATTGAACAACATCTAGCTGGGACTTGAAAACGAGGGTAATGTGAATGAGTGCCTAGAAAAGGGGATTTCTAGCTTGTAGGAAACCTTGTGAGGATACGCAGTGAAAGAAACAGAACATTTAGTAAAATTTGAAGCCATGTGAAAAAATGTTTGCAAAGAGCAAGAGAATTGAAAACCATCAGGAAAAATTCAAGTGCTTTTTAATTTTAATTGGCGGCGCCTGTGGCTCAGTGAGTAGGGCGCCGGCCCCATATACCGAGGGTGGCGGGTTCAAACCCGGCCCCGGCCAAACTGCAAAACAACCAGCTACTTGGGAGGCTGAGGCAAGACAATAGCTAGAGCCCAAGAGTTGGAGGTTGCTGTGAGCTGTGACGCTACAGCACTCTACGGAGGGCGATAAAGTGAGACCCTTGTCACTACAAAAAAAAAAGCATTTTAATTTAGGAACATAAAAACATATTACATACTACGTATAATCTGCCTACTTATTAGTGTTTGGTAAACTTAGAAAACAAGATCAAGCTACCAGAAAATCTAGAAGGGTTTGTTTTTATAAGAAAAAATTCCTACGAGTTGCTTTGTTCTTTGTTGACTTTATTGGGGGTGGGGGAAATTTTGTGGGTGAGATTTTCATTCATTCCTTTCCTATTTTCCTAAAGGTTTGCTGCTCCCTTTTCTGCCCAGCTAGGTGTCAACTGAGAGAAACATAATCCAGGAACTTAAAAAGAAAACTACACCATCTCGCATTTGTATTTCTCTTAGGTTTTAACCCTGCTGCAACCATTATGATGCGTATTTGTGTAAAAGTGCTAAAGAAAAGAAGGAAATGGCAGCAATAAATGCCAATCAGACCAGGAAAATAGATTCAAATTCTAGGCTGTAATGCAGTATTGTTACACAAATTTAAAATGCAAAGGGAAGCTTACTGCCTGGTGCAATCCTGATTCTCAAAGGTATGAGAAATCTGAACCTCTCAAAATTCAGGTCCATCTCACCAACCCATGAAAGTAAGTTCGGAGGCCAACTTCTACTTTTAATTCTTATTTCTCATGAGTTGAATTTTAGTGACTTTGCTCTGATTTTTCCCAAATTCTTATGTCAGCAGGCAGATAAGCTGTCTAAGAGGAATGCTCAGAATTACCAAAAAAAAAAAAAAAAAAAGTTTTTTTCCCCCTTGAATCCACAGGATCCTGTTTTGTGAAAATTCTTCCTATGCTCATCTATGGGATAGAAGTTTGATGCCTCTTGGGAGAAAGTACACAGAAAGTGCTATCTAATTACAGAAGCGGCAGCTTCCTTTGTGCTCAGAGGGGAAGTGCCACAAAAGTGCAATTACTTTACCCAGCATGTGTGATTTACAGGACTTAAAATGTGTGAGTTTCCAAGGAGGCATCTGTTTTTAAAGACTATATTCCTCCTAGCCAGGCAGGATGTGTTTGGGGAGAGGAGGTAGGACTTAACCCTTGGTTCTTGCTGTCCCTTAGGGCCTTGCCTATCGGAGTAGAAGGGCCTGGGAAACTCAGCTGAGTGCTGGGGTCTAGTCAACTGCTACTAGGCCTGGTCATCTGCTGTTTCCATTCTGCCTTCTCAAGCCTAATTCCTCCTTTTCCCAGGAAAGAAGCATCGGAGCTAACACTGAGATTGTTTTTGTTGCAAAAATTTCCTTTTTGATCTTACTTTCCTGAATATGTTTAAGAAAATCAGCAGGCGAATTGAAGATCAGGCTCATGTCCAAATATCATCAAACTTTATAAATGTACTTATGGATTCTTGCATTTTAATGAACTTATTCAATATTTTTGGAGTTGGTGTCTACGTTGCTCTTTAACAGACCAAGTAACGTGTTATCATCCCATGTTTTGGGATAAGAAAACTGAGGCTCTGGGAGATTAAGAAATGTGTCTGAGGTTTTACAGCTGGTGGGTAGGAGCTTAAAATTCTCTAGTGGCACATGAGGTTCATGTGATCTGGGCCTGCTGGTCTCTCTCTGACCTCATCTGCCAAGAATCACAGCCTCATTCATTTATGCTTCAGCTGCCTGGGCCTTATTTAGTTATCTCCAACTTGCCAAACTTGTTCCTGCCGCAGGGCCTTGGTGTGTGCCTGGAAAGGCCTACACACAGACAAGTGCTGGGCAGCTCCCTGCTTGTCTTTAATTCTGATCTGGGTTCAGATGTCACCCTGGAGAAACGTTTGACCTCCAAATTTAAAGTAGTCCTGGATTCCCACCCCTTTTATTTTTCGGGTTAGTACTGCTTCCCCCCTGACTTTTCCCTTGTGTGCTCGGTTATCTAGTACCCCTGGAATGTAACTCCCTGGCAGCAAGGACCTCCTGTGTCGTTTTAATGCTGTAAAAACCCTAAATACCCCTAGAACAATGCCAAAACTGCCCCAGACTGTCAAACTCTGAAGCCTGTCCGATAATAACATCTTGTCATAACCCTTTCTCAGCAGTTTTCAGATTACATTTTAATTATTTCTGCCTTCAGGATGATCTTTTCTGGCCCCTGTCCCCACTCTATTATCTATCTCTGAAACTGTGGTGGTCATCGCACATACTTTTGAGCCAGAAATGTTACTTGGATGCTAAGTGATAGAAGCCTTATAGGAATATGCGGCAGTTTTTTCACACATGAAAGATCCCTTCCCTTTTGTCCAGTTAGAATGGAAACCTAGTACATAATTCCACAAAACCAGGAGAGAAATGTGGGCCTGGTGTTGGGGGTAGAGGGGGAAGGGAAGGGGAGTGGTAAGTAGAAAGTAAGGCAAGGTGAATTTGACTCCTGTTTTACAGATGTGACTATTGGGTTGCCAGGGTTCACGTTAATAACCCAGGTGGAATTGATTTGGAGATAGACTTACCACTTCTGATCCTTTGAGTGTAGCCTCGAGCTCAATGTGCTTTCCTACGTTTGCCTGCAAAGTAAAAAAAGTCTGTTCCTGACTTTAGGCAGAGGAATCCGGCCTTTAAGCACCTGTGTATGGAGCCTTGAAGGAGATTCTAATCCATGCTTTGTGAACCTTTTACACAGCCACCTTATGGTCACAATTTATGGCCACTTGTCAGCCTCAGAGACTCGGGAGCTATTTCTATTCATTGTAAGGGGGACCAGATGACACTTCAGGGTGAAAAAAATGTAAATCATCATTAGTTAGGGCTTCCGATCGCCAGGTCACCTGTTAATTGAGCAGACTAGTGCATTCATGAAAAAGCAGGTCATTGGATTATGCTAATTTATGGCAAACCTAAAATTTTACCATTATCTGATAGTCTTACAACCAATAGTATGTAAGTCCCTATAGATAAGTAGCTCTTCATTTTTTCTTAACTGTGTGGGGAACCTAGGACAAGTCATTTAAGTCTCTCTTAACTAAAAGGTAGGTATTGTACCAGCAATGCAAGCTGCAGCCTAAAAATACTAGAACTAATTTTTCCACTTTCATTCTACTTTCCATTTCACCACTGTGATACAGAATGCTGCTTTTGACCAGCCAAGATTCGTGCAGGGTGGGCTGTTTTGGGGGCTGCAGGGGTAGGGGGTGGTTTTAATTTTAAGCCTTTTTAAGTGAAAAACCCTTAGACCTTGCCTCTCGTTTTGTTTGTTAATAAATTATTATTTCAACAAAGTAAGGAAAAAATTAGTGGAGCACTAGACTTTGCTACTTGAAAAGATTTTCTTAGGCCTGGTTCTTACCTGAAATTGTTTTGTTTTTTTCTAAGCAAAATCAGTGCCTCTCCTTAAGGAATGGGTGGGAGCCCTCTGGGTGTGAGCTAACGGCAGGAAATGACCCTTTCTAAACAAAAGGACTCTTTAAGGCCCATCCTGAGTCTTTGTATTTCGAGGAGGGGTTATGCTAAAAACCTGAGCTAGGAATTGAATCTCTGCATTAGCTGTTCTAATGGGGGAGGGAGGGAAAGGGTAATATTCCCTCTCTGTTTGTGGTCCCAAGTGTCTTGACTGCCAGATGATACCCACTGTGATAGCCCAAGAAGTTGAAAGGAAGAGCCAGGGCCAGGGCTAGGGCTAGTCCTCAGGTCTTCCGGATTGCCAGCTTCATACCTTTAATAGGAAAGTACGCATGAGGTTGGGCAGAATTAATACTCAGCATGACATTTCACCTTTAACCTGGGACTTTTGGCTTTTGCTTGAAAAACCCCATGACAGCCAGCAAGGTGGCTCACGCCTGTAATCCTGGCACTCTGAGAGGCCGAGGTGGGCAGATTGCCTGAGCTTCACACGTTTGAGACCATGGTGTCTGACCAAGAAAGAGCAAGAACCCGACTCTCAAAATAGCTGGGCGTTGTGGCAGGCACCTGTAGTCCCAGCTACTTAGGAGGCTGAGACAAGAGATTCACTTGAGCCCAAGACTTTGAGGTTGCTGTGACGCCACGGCACTCAGACTGAGGGTGACAAAGTGAGACTCTGTCTCAATAACAACCAAAAAGCCCATGACTTTAGCAAAATGCAGAAATAAATACAGAAGGGAGACAAGAGAAAGGGATTTTGTATGATCTGTGTATCCACAAGTAGAACTTCAGATACTATGTTTTGCCGATAAATAGCCTTTAAGTAAACCCAACTTTTGCTTTGCTGTGTTAACTACTGTCTTGTCTAAATCTAAACTGACCACCTACCCTCCTAATAGGTAGTGGCTGTGATAGACTTGTAAGGAGAAGTTTGTAATCATGAGTGTTTTAAGTAGTGGGTCCTTGAGGAAGAAATGTCAGGCCTTTCCTTACTTTGGAAAGTTCTTTCTTTTCACGTCACAGTGGCTGTTCATTTGTACCGCAGGATCCCGAATTTCTATTGCTAGGAAAGTAGTTGTGTCTTATTAAAATTTTTTTGCCTTTACAAATTCTTGCTGACTTGCAATTGAACTTCTGCTCTTCCTGGGACTCCATATTTTTTTTTTTTCTTTTTTAAAGGGGTATAAATCTTCTCCTTAATAATTAGAAACACGCATCTTGTTGAAAATGGTTTTGTGGTTTACTTAGTTTTCAGAAAACTTGGAAATGACAAACAGCTTTTCTAAGAAAAAGAATTGTTTGTTACACCACTGTTTTTGGGATCTTTTATTATGACCGTATTTTTAGAAAGGGCAGCTGGGGCTGCGCTTGTGGCTCAGTGAGTAGAGTGCTGGCCCCATATACTGAGGGTGGCAGGTTCGAACCCAGCCCCAGCCAAACTGCAGCAAAAACATAGCTGGGCATTGTGGTGGGCGCCTCTCGTCCCAGCTACTCAGGAGGCTGAGGCAAGAGAATCGCCTAAACCCTGGCGATTGGAGGTTGCTGTGAGCTGTGACGCAAGGTGAGACTGTCTCTTAAAAAAAAAAAAAAAAAAAAGGGAGCTGATGTGCTTGGTGGTGTTGTGTATTGAGGGGAGAGGGGTACTTACCCCACAGCACCAGATATGGGACAGAATCGCAGAGGCAAGATTAAAGCTACCACTCTGATTTATATATATATATATTTTTTTTTTTTTTGGCGACAGAGTCTCACTACGTCACCCTTGGTGGAGTGCCGTGGTGTCACACACCTCACAGCAACCTCAAACTCTTGGGTTTAAGATTCTCTTGTCTCAGCCTTCCAAGTAGCTGGGACTACAGGTGCCTGCCACAGTGCCTGGCTATTTTTTTGTTGTTTTTTGCAGTTGTTATTTAGCTGCCCTGGGCAGGTTTGAAACCTGCCTGCCTTGGTGTATGTGGCCGGCACCCTAACCACTGAGCTATGGGTGCTGAGCCCTCTGATTCCATATAAAAGGGTTTTGTTTACTGTAGGATCGCCTTAGTTGACCACCTCTTTAAGTTGACCTAATTTTCATGGACCCTACATGTATTAGCCTAGTTCCTTACGGTGACCACCTCTGTATATTAACCAGTTTGTTACATTCCCTTGGGTGGTCAACTTACCGAGATTCTACTGCGGAATTGTTCAAAAGAGATGTGATAATTCTAACTTTCAGAGTTTACAGGGAAGAATTATTCTCACTGAAAATTCCAGGCAAGAAGTGGTGGCTCTACCTGTTCTCCTAGCACTTTGAGAGAATTGTTTGAGCTGCCAGAGCAATGATGTCATCATGTCCACCCTGAGTGAGAAAAGAAAGCCCCTGACCTCTCCCCTCCCCCCAAAGGAAAATTCCAGTGTCTGTGGCTTGTTGATGTGTTTTCCTCATTTTCTTAATACATTGTTTAACTTTTAATTTGGGAAAGGTTAATGTAGTAAGTTACCTGTTTACACATGGAAATACATAGTGGCATAGATTCATTTATAGCAGCTTATCTATGGTATATGTATGGTGTATGTTTTTCATTCTTAAAGTATCGGTTATTTTCCTGTTATTACCTATTTTAACCTCGCCTATATTTTTTAAAAGAAAAGATGAAAATATCAGTGTGATCCACTCCCTAAGCTGCTGACCACTATTGTATATTTGTCTCCCAGTGTCAGAAGACTGGTGCTCAAATTCCTTGCATGGAGCATTGTTTGTGTACCCATGTTTGCCGAATAATACTAAACATTCGGCCCGGGCTCAGTGCTAAGGGCGCCAGCCACATGCACCGGGGCTGCTAAACAACAACAAAAATAGCCGGACGTTGTATTGGGTGCCTCCCAGGTACTTGGGAGGCTGAGGCAAGAAAATCTCTTAAGCCCTGGAGTTGGAGGTTGCTGTGAGCTGTGACACGATGGCCCTCCACCGAGGGCAACATAGTGAGACTCTGTCTCAAAAAAAAAAAAAAAGAATAAACATTCACAACCGGGACCTTTGGGAAGGTTCGTTTGTGGTCAAGATGGATTTAGGAATGTAGTGTGTCTGATTTTTTGGGGCACAAGTTGCTTTTTCTGTAGTTTTTCACATTCACGTAACTACTGGTAAACTCGGAATCAAAATAAAAATGTCCTGATTAGGAATGTTTGTCCATTCTTTCCATGTTCTTAGATGATCAAAGGGGAATGTCTTGCCCTTTGTGAGACCGGCATCTGTGCCATTTGGTCATAGTGCACCCAGCCTGCTGACTGTGTATCTTAAAAACAAAAACAAAAGTCAGTGGGGCGGGAGCAAAGATTCAGAGGTGCTGTGGGGCTTTGGAATACTGAGTTTCTGATTTTGGCAAATATGCATTGAAGATGTTGTAACCATCAACTGCCCCCTTCTTCCTGTTCCAGAAAACCTCGTGCACCTGTGATCTACATGAAAATTGCTCTTGCTTTCTATTGTTGTAATATCATGGGTCATAATTAGGCAGACAGGATTCCTACTGGTATGACTTTACCTTGAAATCAAGGAAAAAGTGTTATTTTTCCTTATACAAGTCATAAAATAAGGCCAGGCAAAGCTTGGCTGTTTGGCACACGAGACCCAGACGTAGAAATCTAGCATTCTGACCTGGGTCCTCGCTTTCAGACCAATCAATGCTCTTTAAAATCTCTCCATAACTAATAAGCACTATATTTTCTAAATTGAACTGCAGTCATATGGCTTGGAAAGCTAGCCATAAATTCCTTTCCTCCCTCCCCACCCTTAATGGATTAATTTGTTGTAGTTTAATGAATTAGGAAATTTCTCATTTAGGGCTAGGATAAAGAGTAAGCATTATTGTTCATTTAGGACCCTGGGGGAGTTTCCCTTCATGGAAAGCTCTAGGGCGCTCTTGGGTATTCTCACAGTTCTTTTGATGTATTGGAAATTTGCAAATCTTCCACTTCCACTGTAAGTGGTCTGGAGCAGAAATTTTTCTCCTGGAGTATGATTGCATATTTTAAGACCTGTTATATATATTTCTCAACAGATCGTGTTGCTTTTTAGAAATAAAAATGATGATAAGCCCATTAGGTATTTAACTTACTTGATATTTAGGATCGAAACTACCAAGATTCATAAGCCATTTATTTGTTCACCTGATTGTTGAATCATATTGTGTACAGGTTTCTTTTCGCTGTTTTTGTTTTTGAAGTATTTTTTCTTTTTGCTAAATTCATTTACGCCGTACAGTGGTTCCTCACACCTATAATCCCAGCACTTCAGGTGGCTGAGGTAGGAGGATCAGTTGAGGCCAGGAATTCAGAACAGCCTGGGCTGGGCAGTAAAGACCGACCCCATCTCCACAAAATGATTTTTAAAGTCAGGCATGGTGGCATGTGCTACATATATAGTCCTAGCTACTCAAGTGGTTGAGGAAAAAAGATCACTTGGGCCTAGGAGTTGGAGGCTGCAGGGAGACAGGATTGTACCTTTGTACTCTAGCGTGAGTGACACTAAGGCCCCCGTCTCAAAAAAAAAAAAAAATCCATCTAGACAGGTAAGGATTTAAAAAAAGAAGAAGAAGAAAAAAAACAATTCCTTTTTTCTTTCTTTCTTTTCTTTTTTTTTTTTTTTTTTTTTGTTTTGAGACAGAGTCTATCAACCTGGGTGGAGTCCTGTGGTGTCATATCTCTAACTCCTGGGCTCAAGCAATCCTCTTGCTTCACCCTCCCAAGTACCTAGGACTACAGGTACCTGCCACAACTCCTGGCTATTTTTCTATTTTAGTAGAGACAGGGTCTCACTCTTGCTCAGACTGGTTTTCAATTCTGGAGCTCAAGGATCCACCCATCTCGGCCTCCCAGAGTGCTAGGATTATAAATGTGAGCCACCAAGCCCACCGTGTCCAACCAGAAACAAACAATTCTTATACTTCCTTCCTTACAACCAGTGTTAATATCTCAACATGTATCTTTTTTATTTTCTTTTCTCTTTATACACACATACATTCATTTTAACAAAGATGAGGGTTTTTTTTTTTTTCCCTGCAGTTTTTGGCCAGGGCCAGGTTTGAACCTACCACCTCTCGTATATAGGACTGGCGCCCTACTCCTTTGACCAACTTTGTTTTCTTTATTTAGCATTGTTATGAACATCTTTGCATGCCAGTGGATACATTTAAATTCTTCCTACTGTGGTATAGAGTGGCTGTGCCTTAAAGTATTCAACCCATCCTTTCCTCCTTATCTAGCAGGGAGCTTGTTTCCAGCTTTGTGATATAAACAGCTCTGTGCATCCTCCTAGCTCAATCTGTGCGTACACCCTTGGTGGTTTCCTTAGCTTAAACTCATAGAAGTGGAATTTCTGGTTCAAAGGGCATACATTCTTTTTAAGGCATTTGATGTTTATTGCCAAATCTTCTCTAGAAACACTGTATTCGCTCCCACCAAAAGAAGCAGCAGGCCCGTTTCCCTGCACCCGCTGCTTCCGCAGTTTAAAAAATATTTCAAAAGTTGCTTCTTTACCATGGAGTGTTTCAGATTCGTGTACTGTGATCCATAATTTATATTCCAGCCTGGTCTGTACAATAACTGGGCGCTACATGTTGACATTTTTTAAACCCCATTTCAAGACATGTCCCAGGGGTCTCTAATACGTCAGTAGACACCAGAATATCATTCTGGAGTTCATTGAACACAATGAAAAGTGTTGATTTTTTGTGACCACGTCTGTTAGGTAGCTTGATGCATTTTCTGGCTGTTAAAGTCTGCTGATGAAGCCAGCGCTGGACGTATTCCGTGAGCATGTACATTGGGTTGAATCAGCTCCCACGTTTGTCATATGAAGTGTTACCCTGGCCTAGTAACCTTATCTCAGGATACATCCTGATTTCATATGTGTTGCAGTGTAGAACAGTGATTTTCAACCACTGATAAGCCATGAGAGGATCTTGGGTGTGCCTAAGATCTAACATTTCTAAAGATCAGTAATTTATTTTAAGTATAAATACATACATGTATTCTTTTTTTAGATCAACGTAACTTAAGTTTAACTTTAGGTTTCAAGTGTGCCATGAAATAAAAATGGTTGAAAAAGACTGGTGTAGGAACACATCTCAGGGCTCGGCGCCTGTGGCTCAACGGGCTAAGGCGCCAGCCACATACACCTGAGCTGGTGGGTTCGAATCCAGCCCGGGCCCGCCAAACAACAATGAAGGCTGCAATCAAAAAATGGCTGGGCGTTGTGGCGGGCGCCTGTAGTCCCAGCTACTTGGGAGGCGGAGGCAAGAGACTCACTTGAGCCCAGGAATTGGAGGTTGCTGTGAGCTGTGATGTCACGGCACTCTATCCAGGGTGACAGCTTGAGCCTCTGTCTCAAAAAAAAAAAGAAAGAAACACATCTGAGAAT
>CAUYRH010179957.1:0-58925 GCA_963574655.1 Perodicticus potto
GGAAGGGACTGTATTCATTCGTTTCCTGGCCAAGGAACCCATACACCTATATATACCCTGAGGCTAGAGGCCTAGAGGAGGAGACGGGGAAAGACCGGGAGAGGAACAGAGAGAGCATCTCTCTCCCCACTTAAATCTCTCCCTCTACCAGGAGCTTTGGTGTTTTCTGTATTCTTTTCTATAAATCAATTCTGTCTTACCACGGAGGGGTGGGGGGGGAAATAATGTAATGAAGAATAAAAAAATACGTATATTTAGAAAAAAAAAATTATGACCATTATTTTCAAATGTATACATTTTCTTAATGTGATAAGCTCTCATTTTTCACCTTGCACTTGGCAGCATATGTTTCCCTGAAAGAATTCGGAGCTGAGCTCATTAAAAATAAAAACAAAAAACTTTTTGGCAAGTATGTGAAATATTATGCTTATGTTACCAATATTGATGTAAATCTTGCCAGTATCATTACCTAGTTAATTCAACTCAGGACTGGCATGACTGCAATGAAATCATTTATTTCAATATTTTCATGAACTTAATCTAAAAACTATGTTAACTGGACTGGGTGTTTATAAAGGATATACCTTCTTTGATTTATTTGTTTGCGTATAATTATTCTTTTTTTTTCTTTTCTTCGCGGTTTTTGGCCAGGGCTGGGTTTGAACTCCCCACCTCCGGCATATGGGGCCAGCACCCTACTCCTTTGAGCCACAGGCGCCGCCCATATAATTATTCTTGTACATTTACTTTCATCTGAATACAAGCCCTTAGATTTTCAAAAGATACTTAGGAAGTAAAAGAGGCTAAATTTTTTTTCCCCTGTAAGTTTTATTTGCAAAGAGAAGAAACTCTCAGTAAAATGTCTTGTGTTGGACACAGGACACCTCCCCTTCCCCATTTTTCAATACACTTGGGGAAGAATTAGGAAGTGGCTAGCTCAGACAAACAAAGTAAAATCACAATAATAAACGGAGGCTTCAGAAGAGCATATTGAGAGGAATCTAAATTTCACAAAAACAGAGTGGTCTTCAGCCACATTTACCTACACGCTGTCAGCCTGAGTTTCTGCTCATCAGTCTGTGAAAGTCTGAGGATGAGTCCTTCACTGCTGCGGTCGCCCCTGCCCCCACTCAAAAAACTTTGACATTTAGAATTTTATTTTTTCTAAGAAAAGCTTATCTGAAACTCACATGCTTCTCTAGTTACATATGAAAGAAATTGTACTCACATCAACATTATCTTTATTTATCAACTCCCCTGCACACTGCCCCCTGGGTACTAACAGTTCAAAAGTTCAAAAAGGTTTTTGAAAATAAACCAAGATAGAAAACAGGCACCAGTTCCTATTTGGAACTTACATTCTCGTGCCTTCTAGCATTCTCTAGATGATGGATCAAGAGGAATGATAAAAGAGAGAGAGGCTGCTTCCAGGGGAGGGTATCAGTTGGTAAGGATGGCATTTCTCATACTGACTGAAAAATTCGTCTTTTCCCCGGAAGCTGTCAGGCCTAAGCATGGGACAGACAGAGCTACGTATCACACCTCAGGATGAGAAGCAGCAGCTGAAAGCCTCGTTCACTTGGAAATCCTTCTTCTCTTTTATTCTTATATTTTTCTTCTCTTTCATTCTGTTTTTATTTGCTGTTGCTTCCCACATTCCTTTCTAAGCTTCCGTTGGCCTCTTGAAAGTGATGGCAGGGAGAATACAGGTCTGTGAGCAGGACGGCCTTCTCTGGGCCTCTGCAAGAATCGCTGCTCTACGCTGGACTAATTGGTGGATGCCTTCCTTCTCTAAATCTTGTTAAAACCTGCAGCTAAAGGGGAGTCTCTTGCCATTCAATCAATGTAGTGATGTATCTGTCTTCAAACACATAAAGTGAATGGGCACAGGGCAAACTGAAGTCCATTTGTTATAAGACATGGGGACCTAGGCAGCCAACACTGTCTTCTCAGCACCCACACAGCCCAGTTGGAATACAGACTTATTTTGCACACAGTTATCCCCCGCAACTTCCCCACCAGCCTATAAACTCCTTGAGAGAAGAAATGACACGAAAACATCTTCCTCACTTGGTATGCTGGTAGGCTCTGAGCGGAGGGTCAATAAACCTTAGTGAGCACAACTAATTGTCCTAACAACTCCACTTCTGGGTGTTTACTCTAAAGAAATCCTTAAGCATGCAAAGATGTTTATGGCAGTAAAAATAAAATTATGAACCTCTATCAATAATGGAATGAATAGGCTGGGCGCAGTGGCTCACACTTGCAACCCTAGCCCTCTGGGAGGCTGAGGTGGAGGATCCCTTGAGATCAGAAGTTTGAGACCAGCCTCAGCAAGAGCAACACCTATCTCTACTAAAACGTGAAAAACTAGCCAGGCATTGTGTTGCACACCTATCATCCCAGCTCTTTGTGGGGCTTAGACATAAGGATGGCCTGAACCCTGAAGTTTGAAGTTGCTGAGAGCTAGGCTGATGTTATGGCACTGTAGCCTGAGGCAACAGAGTGAGATTCTGTCTCAAAAAAAAAAAAAAAAAGGATAAGTACAATTGATTATCAAATGACAGAACCATATATAGACTTCTATCAGGGTAACCAAGAGTTACATATGTTGACACTGTATCTATTTCAAAACCATAGTTGAATAAGAAAAGCCTGAAGTAGTTAGGATATACTTTGATACTAAACTTGTAAACTAAATACACATTCTCCAAAAAGGCTACTTGTGTTAAGGAAATATATAAAAATGAAATGGAATGAGGCACCCCAAACTCCTGATGGAATTTCCTCCTGAAGAAGGGGAAGAGAAAAGGTAGAGGGGATCTTAGCTACCGCTGAAACATTTCATTGCTTTCAAATCCACTCAAAAGCAAAAAGAACAAAGTGTTAACAACTGTTCTTTTAGGGGGGGGCGGTCCAGATGACTGCTGATCCTTGCACATTCTTCCAACTTTTACATGTGTTGGACTCGCCACTCCCCCTATCGTCTGTCAACTTAATTCTGAAGGTAGTCTGAAAATCCCTCAATCAACTACCTTGTCTTTTTTACATACTTTACTTTTAGCCATATATCTTCATTAGGTGAAAGATTTTATAAGCAAAGCCAAATTATTACAGTTTCTCAAAAGGAGAAGTTTAGTTTTTTGTTTTATTTTGAGTAGAAATATTATAACCCAAATTATCTGAAAATCAGGAATAATGATTTCTTTCAATTCAGAAACCCCTAATGTGTTTATGGGTGGACTGTGCAATACTCCCTGGCCTGCTAAGTGGTCAGAAGCTATTCTTCTCCATTCCAGCCAGGACACGGAATGTGAAACCATGATGTTCACAAAAAGCTCACCTGGACCTCCAAAAGCTAGAGACAGTGCTTCCAGAAAATATATATTGACTCACCACTGAAAGCCTTTAGGCAATGGCTAAAAGATGGTAAAGAAACAAGGGCGACACAAAAATGAAGGAACTATTTGAAAATTAGACTAGGATTAATCACGTAGATACAGGTATAGATGAAGGTATCTCTCATAGGAAAGAGTTTAATCTTACTCTGATAAAAAATAAAGGCCCCAAGGAATGATAGAATTCCCAATACAACAAAACTGCCCATCAAAATCAGTGACTTCTAATATGAAAGAAAGAGAATTTTGAAGATGATCAAATTCAATTTTATTTACTTTTAATAATACTGACATCAATGATAAAAGATACTGTATTCCTAAAGCAAAAGAGACCTATGATAATGGCCTATAGATAATTACCTTCAAGGAGAGGATGGGCAATGGGAACCCCAATATTGTTAACTTGTTTCCCAAGAATCACAGAACCAAGGCACAGGTTTTCTTCATGACACTTGACCAGGTTTCTAAAAATGTTGTTCAAAGGCCATTAAGCACCAGAAAAAAGAAAAAAACACCCATAATTGTTGACTTTAAATATGCAGGCAAAAGTCACAGTAAATAACAATAATTTGCTTGGAATATTGTTCCATACAGCATTTCACAGAAATCCAGCATACAATTTACAAGAAAGTGCAGGCAAATTAATTGTATACTTTCACCTTTTCTTCTCAACTCACATAGAAGAAGAATAACATTTTACCCCACATGGAGAAGCCTCATAGACGTCATACGGTTTTGAAAAGAAACTAATCAATGGTATCAACTGAACCTGAGATTAGATTAAACGGCAGACAGAGGCAAACAGCCTATAACTGTTAAGAATCCTCATTCCCATGGCTTTCAAGCTCCTTTTCCCTGACGGCAGGCAACAGGGCAATATGGTTTATCACGCAGAGACAGAATCTGGAACAAAATGCCACCCCAGCCCAAGGACTGCCACTGGTAATAGTTTGTGAAATACTCCAAAGGCGCGCGCCAGCCAGCAGCCACCAACGCCCACATTCCCATGCATCTGCCTTGCAAGCCTTACGTGGAGGTCTCCGCAAGGAAAAGAAGCAAGCAGGCAGGCATCAACCCCAACCCAGAGTGCACCCCAGGTTCAAGTGTACCCTCCATACTCGGCATCTGTGCAACTGTGGATGCGTGAACTTTTCTGATGCTTGCCATTCCCCACTAAGGAAAGGTATAATAGCAGAGGCTCCTCCTAAGGCAGCTGTGAAGTCAAGGCAGGGAAACTGTGCAGGCTCTGTGCCTACTATTATCTCACTGGGGAAATCTATGTCCTGTGTACCCAAATCATCTCCATCATAAGAGAAAAAGCAACAGCTGCCATGTACTGAGCAATTACCAATTACACACACACACTCTTTCTGGATTACACAAACCTAAGTAGAAGTTCACAGTATCCCCATTTTACAGATGGGGAAACTGAAGCTAAAAAAACAACCTGCCCATACAGCCAAAAGGCAGAAAGCAGACGTTGAATACTGATGCTACAGCTTGAGGCCTAAACCAGCATTCAGCACCTCTGGCTGCAATTAGAATCGCTTGGGGAAATTACAAAATTCCACTACCCTGCAGGCTAACCAAATAGGAATTTCTTGTGTGGAGCACCCAGGCATCAGTGTTGTTTAACGCTTTCCAGGTAGGCGGCATCTGTGGCTCAAAGGAGTAGGGCACCAGCCCCATATGCCAGAGGTGGTGGGCGGCTCAGCCCCAGCCAAAAATAAATAAATAAATAAATAAATAAATAAATAAATAAATAAATAAATAAATAAATAAAGCTTTCCAGGTGATTCCAAAGTGCAGCCTTATTTAAGAAGAACAATTTTAGCCAGGCATGGTGACTCTCATCTGTAATTCTAGCATTCAAGAGTTCAAGACCAGCCTGAGCAAGAGTGAGTCCCTCCTCTACTAAAAACAGAAAAACTTAACTGGGCATTGTGTTAAGCACCTGTAGTCCCAGCTACTCAGGAGGCTGAGGCAAGAGGACCGTGCGAGCCCAAGAGTTTGAGGTTGATGTGAGCCATGATGACACTACAGAACTCTACTCAGGGCAACAAAGTCAGACTGACTCAAAAAATTAACAGAAACAACAACACATAAGGCATGTGGCCCTTCCCCAGGTGATTAGTTTCCTCTTGCTGCTGAAACAAAGTATCACAACTTAAATGGCCTAAAACAATACATGAATTCCTTATCTCCCAATTCTGGAAGTCTGAAATGGGTTCTAGTGGGCTGATACCAAAGCATCCACAGCACTGCATTCCTTCTATAACTACCTCTTACTTTTTCTTCTAGAGCAGTGTTTCTCAACCTTTTTTAATCTCAAGGCACTCTTGAACCTATAGTTAAACTTGCGCAGCACACTTAAATTATGTTGATTTAAAAAAAAAAGGAGCAAAAAAACAGAATATGCTTAACTGTGTTTTGAACTTATTTCAAAAATAATTTAATGTTCTTTAAAAATTTTTCATGGCATACTAGTGGCCCATACCACACCAGTTGAAAACCACTGCAATCTAAAGAGTGCCCACATTCCTTAGCTATGGACCCTTTCCCTCCATTTCCTTTCTTTGCTCTTTTTTTGCGAGGGTTTTTTTTGTTTGTTTTTTGTTTTGAGACAGAGTCTCAAGCTGTCCTCTTGCCTCAGCCTCCCAAGGAGCTGGACTACAGGCCCCGCCACAACGCCCGGCTATTTTCTTCATTGTTGCAGTTGTCATCATTGTTGTTTTAGCAGGCCAAGGCCGGGTTTGAACCCATCATCCTACCCACTGAGCTACGGGCGCCACCTTTTTGTGAGTTTTTAATTGGTAAGTTGTTACACACATATGGCGGTCAGTACGAAACTTTTGAGACAGACTGTGTTGTATTCCATTATTTCACTTGGAAGAAACAGTCAACAGCTTCCTTTCTGATTTCCCTGTTAGTTTCAACTTGCTCAGCGTATCAGTGTTGCTGGGAGGGCTTCATTTATTTCCATACTTGTTTGTTTCCATTCAAGCGGACTTTACTTCCTTGATTTTTGTGTACTTCAAAACTTTTTTAACTGCTCGGGTATATGGGGTACAGTGTGATGTTTTGATACGTGTATACATGAAGTAAAAATCAAATCAAAGAATTCTGTTTTGAAAACCAGCAGCATGGGACCAAGTCCTTCCCATGCAATGATGCAATCTCTGAGGCTCGCTCTCTTCAGCCTCTCTCTTTTTTTCTGAAATAGAAACTTGCTCCGTTGCTCAGGCTGGAGTACAGGGACATAATCACAGATCTTTATGGCCTTGAACTCCTGCCTCATCTACCCTGAGTGCTGGGATTACAGGGGTGAGCCACTGGGCCCTGCCCTTCTTCTACACTCAGGACACTTATTATTCCATTGGGCTCACCTGGACGCTCCAGAAGACTTTCCCCAACTCAAACGTCAGGTGACTAGCAATATTAATTCCACATGCAAGCTTAATTCCCCGTTGCCGTGTAATTTATCATATTCCCAGGTTCTAGGGATTAGGATGCAGCCTTCTTATGGATATATTATTCTGCCTGCCACATCTGACAACTCTGCCTCAAGGTCAGGATCATGGGCAAAGTGACCCATTCCAAAGCTGACTTGAAAGTGAGTCATACTGTACAAGCCTCCTGCTTGCTTTATAGTCTTAAGCAGAGTATGTACTTGACCCTAAAACTTAGGTATCAAAGTATAGTGCCTGGAGCACAGAAGGAATGCAATAGATATTTGTAGAAGGAGGGGAAGAAAGGATCTAACATTTCTCCCGCCACAACATTTTATATCGGATATGTTATCATGTTCAATAAGGAAAGAGATAACCCGGGGTTGTTTCTAATTGGATAGTCACATGAGAAATTTCTGCTTGGTTCTAAATGCAGCAACTCCGCACTGCTCTCAGGCTGGGAACGACACGCCACCCCTTCTCCCCAGCACACAGAAGCCTGCATCTAATTTTACAAGAGCTTGGAAATATTATGTCCTCTAACTTGAATTTTCTCTGCCAGTGGCCACCACAAAAACAAATGACTTTCAGTAGGGTGCTTTTCACTGCATTTGTGTATTGGGTTGCTTTTCTGAGGTGGGAAGGGGGGCTTATTAAAAAAATCATGCTTCTAATCCTTAAAAAGACCAAAATAGTTTCATCCTTTCATAACCTGTCATCACGCATGTTTTTCTAAAATTAAACACATATGGCTCAAGCCAGAGTTACATTATGCACCATATTATGTAATTATCTTTTCAATTTATTACTCCTCAAAATAGAAAAAGATTAGTCCATGTTTCTTAAGTCTGAGTAAACATATGGCCTGAGGATTGTAAATGACATCCTATCTTTAAAAGAAGTTCCAAGACTAAACAACATACAATGCTCCCTTCGGAAAGGCCGTATGTGGTATCAGGGCTGTGAGATACAGAACTCTTTGTGCGTGTGTGTATGTGTGTACAGAACTGTGTGTGTGTGTCTGTATTTCTGTGTACGTGTGCGCGCGTATGTGTGTGAATGTGTATTTGTGTGTGTGTATGTGTGTATATGAGTATGTGTGTGTGTGTATATGAGTATGTGTATGTGTGTGTGTGTGTATTTGTGTGTATATGAGTATGTGTATGTATGTGTGTGTCTGTGTGTGTGTGTATACATCTTTTTGCTTTCTGGCCATGTCTTTGATGCCATCAAGTATTCCTGCTGGCAGATAATAAACAGAGCTAAAATAGGGACCAAAAAAACCCCTAATCTCCATTTCAGCACTTCCTATTAGCCTAGTGTATGTGGGTCCTGTTTAATCCATAAGGGAAGGATTCTCAGTCATCTGGGCATTTGGACAAGAATTGCCCATCTTTCCGCATTTCAGGAGCTTAGTGCCTGCTTCCCTGGCAGCCGGTGTACATCCCATCCTTCATGTTACTCGGTGATTTAAGAACTCCTTTGAGACCTTCGGCTTGATCACTGTCCTTTTCTTCCTCATCAGGGAAGAGGGCAGTCAAACAGGGACCCTCCTTGCTGCCCACGATTCCCTTCCCTACAACTACATTAAAGTTATTCTGGAGGCTCCCAGCAGTGCACGGCTCAGATGAGGGCCTGACAATGTCCCTATCATCAAAACCTTTCTTCAGGGGGGGTTGTGACTTGGAAGACTTTTAATTTGCAATAGGTGGAAACTTTTGCATAAGGCTGCCAACCATAAAGGAAGTATTTCAGACACAATTCAAACTCATAACAGTTTAACTATTTACTCCATGTTGAAGTATATCAGAAATAAAATGCCATTGAGTGGGTTTCTGATGCCTTTATGCTCCCCTTCACTAGAAAACACAGTGTTTGTTTGTTTGTTTGTTTGTTTTTTGAGACAGTCTCATGTTGCCCTCAGTAGAGTGCCATGGCATCTCAGCTCACAGCAAACGCCAACTCTTTGGGCTTAAGCGATTCTCTTGCCTCAGCCTCCCAAGTAGCTGAGACTACAGGTGCCCACCACAATGCCTGGCTATTTTTTTGTTGCAGTTGTCATTGCTGTTTAGCTGGCTCAGGCGGAATTCAAACCCACAAACCTTGGTGCATGTGGCTGGCACTGTAATCACTGTGCCACGGGTGCTGAGCCAGAAAGAATGGTTTTTGAAAATAATTTTTACGAAAAGCAAGTAAGTTTTGAAAACCAGCTAATCAAGCTTGCACAGAGCCATTACCATGCACACATTCAAAAGGTATTTAAATAAATATACATCGTGCTATGAATGTCCAGCAAGAAATCATGGATTGCAGAATTCTTTCCTTCAAGGAAATATAATTCCCACTGGGTTGATATCAACAACTTGCAATGGTGTAGCAAAGCAACTTTTAAGAACACAGCATCCAAGAACATTTTATTGACTGAAGTGGAACCTTTCAGACAAGACAGTAAAACCATTCAAGGGTATTTTGCTCTGCCATTGTGGAAGAGTTACTCGTTTCCACAGCAGAAAGACAATCCTTCTCATTTACTCTGAATGGGTAACTAGAGGCAGGACCAGATTCTCAGCCTACCATAATTATACCACAGTAAAAAACGTGCCAAGCCTGGTTTCTAATCACTAGGATGACACTACAGCCCACTAAAAGTAAAGTACTAAATTGGCTAGAAAAGATAAATCTTAGAGTCAGAAACAATGACCAAATCTTTTTGGCTACATTGTGTATTTACTGAATCTTTGGAACCAGAGATGCCATGCTTAGGTTATTTGGCATTTCATCATTTAATACAGATCGATACTGATATTCCCCAGAGAAAGGTGTAATAATCCAGCAAGGAAGGAATATGAATGAATGACAGGGCTCTCTTTTAGAGGAGGCGGCTCTCACCACGGGGCCTTTGCACATACTGTTCTCCCTTGAGGAATGCTCTTCCAACCCTCAGATATCCTCGTGGCCCCCTCAGGACTCCTTAACCTTAATGATTCTAAGGAAATATAGCACGCTTCCTCACATTCTATATTTCTTTGCCCTGATTTATTTTCTCCATACCACTTACCACCATGAGATATCCCATATATTGTCTGAATTCTGCCTCACCTCCTTCCAGAACACAAATGCCAAGCGATCGGGAGGTGGCTTTGTCCACGTTCACAATGTGTGAAATAGAGCCTGGAGTGTAACCAGCACTGAGATATTTGTTGAGTGAGAAAATGAACAAGCAAACGAGCAAGTGGGTGAGTGAGTGACTGAGTGAATGGGCTAATACAACAGGCTTTGTGTCCTCTTTGGCAGTAAATCTGTCAATGGTTGCATCATTACACTAAGGTTCGTCTATCTTTTGAATGAAAAGAAACCTGAATCTGAATGACTTATCTTGAAAGAAAGCGATCTTAGGCTATTCTGAAGTTAACAGTGAGAAAGTTTAAAACAAAAAGTCTTGAAGTAAACGCATATGACCTTAGTTAAAACACCTAACTGCGGGGTCAGATTGCTTGGGTTCAAGTCTCATTTTCTGTCCTTGAAAGCAGTGGGGCATGGCAACTTATTTTATCTCTCAAAGTCTCAGCTCCTTTCCCCTGTAAAATATGGCCAGTATCAGTCCTTAACCACTCAAGAGTTTGGGAGAACACACAATAGGGTATAAGCACAAAAAGCACAAAGTAAACACATTGCCTGGCACAAAACAATGCTCTCTAAATCGCACCTACGAGTTATTTTCCATTTCAAAAAGCAAATAACCAGAATGAAAAGATTAAAGATATTATTGATCTTTTGCTATATTTTATTGAATTACCTGCCTACAATTTTTTTTAAAGGTAAAAAACCTGTTTCCATGCTGGGGCTATTACATTTATAGATTTCAGGTAGATTATTTTTGTTTCAATATTTTTTTCTATTCCAAGAAATTATGGTGTGCTTTCGATGGTAGCTTATCTTTCTGACGTAAACTTAATTGCTTACAAAAGACTGCTTTCTTTGTTCACCAAAGTTGTGTTGTTGGGCTTATGAGGTAGAAAAAGCATTCACGTGTTTCTAAAATTGCCAGCCCAAACTGGATCAATGTTCCTTGTGTCCTCGCAAAGGAATTATCAAACAAATGTCAAATACTGCTTTCATTTCTTTTTCTAAATTCCCCCTCAAACATCAATTTTGCATTCTGATGTCTTTGAGGGATGTACCATGGAAGAATCAGGACTTTAAATGGAATATGCTTTCTTCCCTGACACCTTGCCTTTTCAAAGTTGAAAGACTTACTATGTTTCTTCCTCACGTTGGAAACTGACTGGAGGAAGGCCGTACCATAGACAGCTTCACACGTGTAGCACACGGGCCTTTAATCCATGACACGCGGGTCATTACACCTGGCTTTAATGGGCTCCAATGTTAGTTGCATGCAAAGACAACGAACAGGGGTTGTAGAACCCATGGCCTGTGAAATGCGTGCTGATTTGTGAGGACTTCTTTTGCTTACCTGTGGTGTCGGATCTTGCAAGAAGTATTCATGGACCTTTTTTTGCCAATCAGCTTTCATTAGTGTCTGTGTATTTACTGTGTGCTCCAACAGAACTCTTACTCTTCCAATGTGCAGCAGAGAAAGAAAAAGAGGTTGGACACTCTTGCTGTAGAAGAATCAATACAACTTCTGAGGCACATAACAGGATGTAAAACAATTTTTAAATTCACATATGTAAGTGTCCACGGTTGTTACCTTTTGACATCACCCAACTCATGGGAGGTATACAAACCAATAACCTCCTCGCTCCACTCATTCATTTTTTATGTATCTGCACCAGTTCCCTTTCCAGAATAAAAAGACCTGTTGTGGAATTACACCAGGCACTGAATGGTCTTTTTTATCTTATTTTCTGACCACTTGACTCTGGCAGGAGGCAAGCAAGGCCTCTTACAGAGAATGACCTATAAAAAAACAGCATCAATTAAGTCCTCCTTCAGTGGGGCAAACAAGCCCCTCCGGCTTTTGAATGAAGGAAACTTCAATTCTAGTACAGCCTCTCCCACTTCAAACTTGAATTTCCTCATCAATAATCCCAGGTTGAGGGAGTGGAATTCCCAGTGCCCGTCCAACCCCCCGAGAAGGGGAGACATCCAGTGAGATACCGTACATCACGATGCTCACTGCTATAAATGATATGTGATGCTCAAAAGCCTCAAAGATGGTAAGGGATGCTGTGATTGCTGCCGAAAGTGGAAGTGTGCCCAAACTGAGCAGTCACTGTCCCGCCCTTCAGTGTTCATCTCTATAATGTTTAAATGACCAGGTTTTGTTATTGTTTTTGTTTTGACAGATATTTCTCTACTGTTTGGCTTTCTACTCAAAGTCCTTGGGACTTTCGCCAAGAGGGTGAGGCAGCTTGACGTACGGGATGGGGAGACCTGGGCACCCTTGGGCAAGTTTTTATATCTCTCAGTCTCAGATGCCCTGCCTGGAGCTCCACAAGGGCTCAAAGTAACCACCTCCAAAACTACCTTTTGCAAAGACAACATGGGGCTTATAGGGTGGAGTAAAGGGCAGATTTCTAGGACTGAAGTATCTGTTGTATTCAGGCGCCCACTCTGATCAAAGAGGCCCCAAGGCTTGTTCTGCCTTGATCTGGGTGCGATGACTCTGTTAAGATGAAAACAACACAGTGTTCTGGCCACAGTGGGCGAGACAAAGGACTAACGGAAAGTCAAAGAGAGCCACAAACGAGGTGCAGAAAGCCCAGCTCCCCCTTGAAGTAAATGTTAAAGGAGAGGGACGTGCCACTCTGAATACTTCAAAATGACGCAACCAGCAGAAACAACAGATACAGAAAGGAAAGACAGGTTCTCCGTAGGAGCTGTGGTCCCAAACAAGACGGGCTCATCCTTTGCCTCTGGTGAACTCCACCATACCATGACCCCACCTCCCCTCGACCTCCTCACAGGGCAGCACGACCACAACTCGCACCGTGCATCAATTCAAACAGAAAACAGGCAAGCGAGAATAAACACATGTGGGGTGGAATGTGTTTGTCTAATTAAAAATGCTGTCCCGCTTAATATAGGCTAACCGGCTGGAGAATTAATGTGCCACCTGTGCACATACTGGGAGTAAAAAAAAGTAAAAGCAGAAGTTTCAATAGGTGCTTTGTCTCCTGATGTGCGGGGACGACTGCCCAGACTCACACCCGGGCTTCATCTTTTGAAGACACATGGAGATGGAGGGAGGAAACAAACAAGCCAGCAAACAAAACCAACGATAAGCCAATGGGCTATTCAGCTAATTCAAACACGAACACATACAAAAAACCTAACTATCCAATCCATAAAAAATGACGCTTTGTCCACACGATACAATGCTGAGCTGCCACTCACGAGGACAGTCTGCATCCATGTGAACAGAGCAAGATGTCACGTCTGCGCGTGTGCCTTGAAGACACACTCACGCTACGTATTTGCCTTTTCATCCCCACTGGACTCCCCTCTACCATTTTATTAGAAAAATGTTCAAACATCCAGACAAGTTGGAGGGACCACATATCGCCCACCCACGTCTGCATCTCAGATTCCACCAATTAGCGTTTGCTCACCTTGCTAGACCCTATCTCCACCTACCTATTTTGGTTTTTGACACATAGCACAATACATGTGAGAGAAAAAAGGCACAATGTATTTGAAAGGAAAAAGACAAACTACCAAATAGCATGTACAGGATGACCTCACTTAAAAAAACACATACGGGCGTGTGCGCTTAACATGCCTAGAAAAACAATGGAAGGAAATACCACAAAATGTTACTAGAAACAATTTTTACATCTTTTCCCGCTCATAACCTATATGCATTTTTTCCCCTTCTTTCTCATTCTCCTGAGCAATAAACATTCACTCCTTGTGAAATGAACAGATACGTGATGAAGGGGAGGAGCCAAAGATGAGAAGAGCGACTGGGCCCAGGCGAGCAGGATCCCGGACCAAGGGGAAATGTACAAACCCCTGACATACCCTTCCTGGGGCTGGACCAGCTCTCCGCGAAGCTGCACGGTTAAACCCACCCACGGACCGGCTGGCCACCAAGGGCAAAGGAGAGCCACAGAAAGGCAGGCTAACTCCCAGTCCTGCTAGCCATCCAAATTGTTTAAAATCAGATTAATGAGTTTTCAGATGCAGTTCTAAGAGAATTTCTAATCACCTCCCTGAGACTGTCAGTGGAACGTGACAGGGATTTCCGGGTTCCAGGCTTTGCATTTTGGCAGCTGTCATAAACGATGGCACATTCAACAAGGCCACCCTCCTTTACCTCTATACCCAGCTCAGTGGCCTCCGCACCAGAAAGCACGTGGTCAGCAACCACCTGGGCCCCAGCCTCTCGCTGTGGAAGGCCAGGAAAATCCCAGCCACAGAGGCACTGCCCAGGTCTGGAGAACCTCCTACACCCCGCACGGCAGTATCCCCAGCCTTTAGCCTCCACACCAAAAAACGTATTTGCCAAGTTGAGGGCTCACTGAGTAAGATTTAAGTCTTTCTTCCATTTATCGAAACAGGGGAACAGAAAGAACTGCCTCTGGTCTGAGGAATAACCTGACGCAGCTCTTGCGAATCTTCTAAATGGGCCCCAGCCACTGCTGGGAGTGGGTAAGGGACAGGGAAACCTCTTCCAAGTCCCCCTGTACATCAGGCTGGATGTGCTGAGGGTAACGCCATGGGTAATGAATAAGACGATCACTGAGCAAACAAAATAAAAATAACTTATATTAGGTCCTTGAATTTTTAAATAGCACTCACTGATGGGTCAGCAGAATCTGACAGCTGTGGGGGTTAGTTTTCAAATCCCGCATCTGGCTTCATTTAATAATCCATTACCATGTTCTCATTCAGAATACTGTATTTTCCTGGCTCTTTGTTACTGCTGTTGATTAAAAAAAAAAAAAATCGAAAAGGCACACCCAAATTATCTATAATCACACCCTAGGAAAAATCCAGGTACTTGGCAATGTAAGATTAAGTTCTCATTCATATTTTAAGAGTCACCTATGTGAGAACCGCAAGTTCCCTCCCACAACCCCCCGCCCCCGCCCCCTACACACACATTTGTGTAACCCAAAGAAGGGAAGGAGGTCTGTACCGAAGTAAGAATACAATAAACCACCCCTTGGAAATTCATAAGGCTCATGGCTGTATTAGAGGTTCTGAGATATTCTTAATAAAACAAAACATGTATAGCCCAAACTGGTTTGTCCAGAGAATCCTTGATTCCCTGCACAGATTGCCCACTTAAAGTCCCATGAAAGAGAAATGCGGACCCCAGTAATTGAAACACAAACAACTAGTATCTCTCAGGATAATTTTTCGATCTAAAAATTATGAGTATAATTTTCACTCTTGTTGATAGCAAAATACGTTTCATGAAACCATGGAGGCTTTATAAGATGTAGACATAAAAACAGGTTTTTTGAGCCTGGGTCTTTGATGTGAGAGCCAATATTTACATAAATAAAACTCAGAATGTCAGAGCCAGAAGGGAACGTAGATATCACAGAATCCAATTCATTTCACAAAGAAGGACACCATGTCTCAGAGATGTAAGTGACTTATTCAAGGGTATAGGACACAAATGGCCCCATAACACCAAGGGAACAAAGAGACAGGCAGACACGTTATTGGGAAGTGTAGTGTATGCACAACTCAAGAATTAGTTGTTCTCCTTTTTTCTATTACAGCCTTTAGTAACTGATGTTTGGATCTCTCATTATAAAACAGTCATGACCACAAACTGCCCTTAACACCACAAAACACATAATCACCCCTCCAAAAGAACCTCAGCCCTACAACATAAAGGCAACTTTAAAAAACTGATAAAATAAACCACTTAAAGAGCAACCACTTGGTTTGTAAGTAAACCATTTTGCATAGTTTTAAAATAGGACTTCAAAGGGGTTCAAGATAACAGAAAGCTGAGACTTCAGCATCTTTCATCACAGGAGTGATAGACCAACTACACTCACTGCTTGGGAAGAAATATTTACAAATTATCTACTTTGTACCAGGGGTTGTACTTAGAGAAGGGACTACAACAGTACCTGGACAGTTACATTCTTGCCTTTTGGAATTAGGGAGAAGACAGATGGTAATCAAAATAGAAACAAAGATATACATAAAATAAATAGAAATGAAAGCCTCTGGTCTGCAAGTTCTATGGGGCCATGTGAAAATACAAGGTGAGTGTGGAAATAGGAAGGTCAGGGAAGCCTTCCCTAAGGTGACTACTGAGCTGAGAGCTGACGGATGAGCAGGAGGTAACCAGCATAGAGGAGAGGAAAGCAAATTCCGGGCTGAAGGAACAGCATGTGCAAAGGCCCTGTGGCACTGGGAAGCAGGGTAGGATATCACCAGGGCGGGTGCAGCAGAAAAAAAGGTGGGGAGAGGGAGGCATAGAGGGAGAAGCAGCAAAACTCACACCATGAAGGCTGTCCTGACCCTGTTCATCATGAGGGTAATGGGAGACCAGCGATGGGACCTCAATTTAGTGAACAGGTGAGTGGGACATGATCACATTTGCATTTTCACAAGATCACTCAGGCTGCTGAACATGGGGCACACGGGAGTGAGAGCAGTCAGTCTCTGATAGAAACAAGAGTCCAAGTTTGTACACTAGATTCCTGGTATATGCAAAACACCAGAGGATTACAAAAAGCTCAAAACAATTCCACAAACACACATCAGACAACAGGTGGAGCAGGAAAGAAGAGTGCCTTAAAGTCAAGTAGCACAGACACACAGCATCCTCAGGGCACAGCCCAGCCATCCACAGGCTGCAAATAAACGTGCTGAGCCCCAACCTCACCCATCGTGGAATTTACAGATGGTTTATTCCGGCATCTGTTTCACACTGGCTACGTTCCATCCTTATTGATTTTAGACTTCCAATTATCTCTGTATTTGAGCTTGTGGACTAAGACGTGTAAGGCCCGGCACCAAAACCAAAACCATAAACCATTCCAAGTTGTCCTCCTAAAAATGAGCACTGTGCTTCTGGACTAGCTTCTTCAGCAGATGCTAAGGATGGCAGAAGGAAATAATAGACCATCCACACAAGATTTTAATATCAGAACGTATCTTTCTAAAACCACATGGAGCTTCTTGCGATTTTTCTTTTTTCCACATCTGAGACAATCTCAAAGTATTACGTTTCCAGCTTGTAGGAGACAAAAAAATTGACTATTTTTATATGGAGCTAAATTCCTTTCAACAAAAAGGATGGGAAACAGTTAATGCATCATTTTATTTTTCCCTGCAGATCGACAAATGGGGACAGGCATCTTAGCTGGCCCTGGACTAACACAAGTTTGGACAGAGCTGGGGCTGTTGGGTTTAATTTGGCCAAATAAAGGAACTCTCAACCCAACGAGCATTTGGTCCGCATCGCCGATTCACTTCATATTACAGATCGAGGACATCAGCAGTACTGTTTAGAAAAACTGGCAATGCTGTTTAGACAAACACCCCCGAGAAGACAGACTGTGGATAGGAAATGTGGTCTGTTGCGCTGTTATCCTAGTTTTTTTTTTTTCTTCTTCCTTCCCTCATGAGTGCTTTTCATGTAATTTTTACTCACGAAGTTGCCAGTGTTAATTTCTACAGGCCAAATTTGGCTCACTTATTCTTTGCCAATTCCACAGTCAAATTCTGTGTGCTTGTGGGGTGTGTGTGTGTGTTTCTGTACAGAATTGCACCTAAAGCCACTTTATGACCACACACTCAAAAAGAATGAAGGCAGCATGCCTTGGGTATCTCTGATGACAAAATCTGTCTCTATTAGTAAAAACAATCAAGCCCTCCAAGCTGGTATGAGCCTCAGCAAGACACATGAACCCCCAGAGAACCTTCGAGGGTGTGACAGAGTGTCCTCAGAAAGGCCATGTGCATATTCTCCTGCGCAGGAAAAAGGCAAAGCAGACAATTTCTGGGATGTTCCCTCACAGACTGTATAACTTAAATGCACTGTTCATTTTAGCAGGCTGGGTTCAAATAACAAGGGCAGAAAACAACAATTTGTTCCTTTCTTTTGTTTTCCATAATAAAGTAATCCAATGCTGGTTCATTTTTCTATAAATATTTTGAAGTGATAAACGCTTTGGATTTTCTCCTTTCCTCAACAGAGCTAACAGTGAAAGAAATTAGTAACTGTCAGAACCAAAACATTTTATTACACTCACCTCAGATCCTAACACTATTACCAATTACCAAAAATCCAAGGGTAGGACATAAACTCTGAACCAAAAGATTTGGAGGAACACAATCTTAATATTTTCTCCAGTTATTCATTTACATCCACTATCACTGTAAAGAATTAAGAAAACATCTATTCAATCAGATGTATTTTTTATTTTATTTTTGAGACCAGGTCTCACTTTGTCTCCCTGGCTAGAGTACAGTGCTATCATCACAGCTCACTGCAACTCGAACTCCTAGGCTCAAGTGATCCTCCTGTCTCAGTTTCCTAAGCAGCTGGGACTACAGGCACATGTTTCCACACCCAGGTAATTTTTCTAGTTTTTATTAAAAACTGGGTCTCAGTCTTCCTCAGTCTGGTCTCCAGCTCTTGGCCTCAGGAAATCCTCCTGCCTCAGCCTCCCAGAATACTAGGATTACAGGTGTGAGCCATCCCACCAAGTCAGTTATATATTTTTAAAAGATATATAATATCAGGCTGGGCACCGTGGCTCCTTCCTATAATCCCAGGACTCTGAGAGGCCGAGGCAGGTGGATTGATTGAGCTCAGGAGTTTGAGACCAGCCTGAGCAAGAGCAAGACCCTGTCTCTACTAAAAAGAGAAAAACAAGCTGGATGTTGTGGTGGGCGCCTGTTGTCCCAGCTACTAAAGAGGCTGAGGCATGATGATCTCTTGAGCCCAAGAGTTTGAGGTTGCAGTGAGCCATGACACCATGACATTCTACCCAGGTGACAAGAGTGAGAATCTGTCTAAAAATAAATAAATAAATAAACAAACTATATAACTTTTTAAGAATTTAAGAATCAGAAGTTAGAGGTACATAAGAACTAAAGGGGAAATAATATTCTGAAATATAACTTTCTGACCTGGGCAGAACTATAAATAAATAAAAAAATCAAAAGTAGGTATTTGCAGAGGTTACAGGCTCTGGAAGAAACTGGGCTGTATTACTCAAGGCTGTATCTAACACCTGCTCTCGACAGGTAAGGGAGAAACTGGATTACCATGAACATCTGTCATCGCAACCACCACAGTGCCAAGGGCAACGTCATTCACAGACTGGTCTCCCAATTCAACACAACATTTGCAAACAGATTTGGAGGTTTCTGGTGTAACTCAGCATTTCCCAAAGTGTGCTGCAAGTACCGTGGGTGGTACATGGGATGGTTTTAGGGGAAATGGATGAGCTCATGCGTGCGCACGCACACACACGCACATTTTAATAGCTAGGTGTTTATTTCTACTGTGTTCTTCGTTACTCTACGGTCCACCTTCATACCAGTATTCCACATATGGCCAAATTCTAAAGTTTTCTTTTACGATAAACAGAAGAGCAATTTGAGAAAAAAAATTAGGTATATTACCTTTCAAGTGTATAAAGATATGGCAAAAATGGGAGTGTGGAGTTTGACAAGTAATCATGTAGCTGCATAAAGAGTGATGTGAAGGTGATGAGATTCATGTTAGAGCAAGTCATGGAAAGAGGAGGCACAGTTTCCAGATCACCAGGACACGCAGCAGTCACTCCACTTCTGTGAGCTTCAGCACCCTCATCTGTGCAGCAAAGTATGTGCACCCCAACTCTTTCTGCCATGGCACTACTTAAAATGTTGGAAAAACCTTCCATGCATACATATAAATATACTGACATCCACATATTAACACATACAGATAGGTACACAAGCGCTCTCTCTCTCACACACACACACACACACTGCACGAATATATCCATATTAAACTTTTGCATATATGTATGGAGAACCAGACTTCACCTGAGGTTGTGGTTGATCAGGAAAGTATGAATAAGCAAAAGCTGCTATGAATAAACCTGGGTGTGGTGAGACACCTGTAGTCCCAGCTATAGGGCGGCTGAGGCAGGAGGATCCCTTGAGCCCAGGTATTCGAGGTCTGTCTACAACACTGAAACTCTGTTTCCCTCTGAATAAAGCAGTCTTCCCTGTCTGACCCTAAGCATCAGTTTCCACCCCCTGCCTCAAGCAGCACATGGTCAGCACCAGGCCCATTGAATGGACCATGGCACTAGGAGGACTTTCACATTCCTCTCAAGCTCCACAATCTTCATGTGCCACAAAGCCTCACCTAGGACAGCCCCTGACATGAGACTAGGGATGTATTAGTCTGCAAGGGATAGATGTAACAAAGGGCAATTTGTCACCATCGCTCCCAAAGTTAGGTGTTTCCTGAGGATGAGAACTGAGCAACATCTACTTTGGGGAAAACCAAGTTAAGAATAGAATGAGCAAAGGAAGAATGAAACTACAAGAGAAAGTGAATGAATATCATTTTCCTCAATTCTGACACCAGGATAAAAAAATTAAACACATTAGAGGGGAATTTAGCTAGGCGATGCCATCCTCTACCCTCCGGTAAATTTATGCCCCTTTCATAATTTCAGAAAAAAGAATAAAAGCTACACATGGTTTCAATATTTTCTCTATGCTAGTGCAATCTAGTTATCTTTTTATTCAATAAGAACACCAAAATTGCATGTGTTTCCTAAATAATCTTGCTTTTATATAATTTGACATTTTCTCAGGGAAGCATAAATTGTTGGAGGGCCGTACCTCCAATGCATGACAAGAAATGGCAGTGTGTCCTATTTAAGGACAACCACAGTATGCAAACGTCGGTCATCAGACAGCGCAAGACAGAGACATTGCATAATGAATGGCTCACTCTACAAAAAGAGGCTGCTGGTCTCAGGACCTCCTGCCTGCACAAAGGCTGGCTGTACTCTTCTTTCATTCAAGGGGAATGATGTCACCAAGCCACTGCCCAAACCTCTCAGAATGCCAGACTAACTCTTAAAACCGGCACCAACTACCATAATTATCTTAAAAACAGACCAGCGCTAACCTGCCTATGATTAACATGCCAGCTGCCTCCACACTGCAGATGGTATGCCTCCATCTGACCAGCCCAGGAGGTGAGCAGGCATCGCACCCCGTCTTGACGTGGCCTTGGTTCCCGATGTCGTTATTTTAGGGTATGCTCCTCTTTGAGATTTTCAAGCAACCCGGCCCACCTTTCTAAGGCAGTCTGGTCATCAACCAGCGATCCGGGTACCGAGCATTTTTCACTTTCAGACACTGAGATGTCTTAATGGTGTGATGTGGAACAGGAAACATTAACTCACCTGCTGGCTTTAGTCACACTTCACAGCTTTCTAACACAAAGTCAAGGACAGCATGTGAAGGAAGTCAGAAGTCAAAGGGAGCGATAACGCAGACACTTCGGAAGAGAGAGGCGTGAACATGAACTTCTCAACAACCAACCCCCTCCTCCTCCTATTAGAAAACAGAACATACAATTTAAAATGTCCCGGCGCTTCTCACACCTCAGCGTATTTGAATTTCAGGGTGATCTTGGCAAAACACAGCCTGGTTCAGTCAGTGTGGGGTGGGGCGCAAGAACCTCCATTTTAACAAGGGCCCAGGTGATGCTCTCGCTGCTGGTCTGAGGACCACGTCCCACCCACACTTCTCTTCTTACCCTCTCGGTGAGGTCGGGAGAGCCCACGACTGAAAACAGGTTTCCACCTGAGTAAAGCTGAAAAGTGTGCCGAGCGAATCTGAAGTATGGGAAAATAATCAAAAAGAAAGCCAGAAAGAATGATCGCCCAAGTTGTAACAGGTCCATCCAATTAAATGTGGAAGGAACTAACTGATACTGCTCTTGAGCTCCCACACTTCTGGGAAGGACCTAGCAGCCAAACTTTACTCCAGGAAGGAAAAAAAAGTGAGTGCCCTCTCTCTCTGTCAGCCATTAAGTCTTGAAATTCTTTCATCTCACTTTCAGTTAGAGTTACCTATATATTATGGGTTGATTCTCTTTCTCTCTGACACACACACACACACACACACACACACCCTCTTTCCTTTCATACGGAGGAAAACACAAACCAGAACTTCAATGCAAGTCCACAAGTCTAAGCTAAGACAGAGTCATGATTTCTTTGGAGAAAACTAAAACTTGTTTGGGAGGGAGGGAAGAGCCATCTGACACCCACGCTGAGGCCTCTGCCCTCAGAGATGCAAGGTGCCAATGCCTCTGGTCCAGCATGTTTACAACGCCTCCAAGCCTGTAAGAGACAGTTTCACATCTTCAAAGCTCTTTCTGAAGGTGAATTTATGAATCCACTCAACACCTGCAAGTTCTTCCTTCCCTGGGTGTTATTAAGCCCATTTTACAGGTGAGGAAGCAGAGAGAGACACAAGTATCTTGGCAACTGGCAAAAGTCATCATGGAGCGAGTCCAGGCGTGCATCCAGTGGTGAGAAGGCAGCTCCTGGCTCCCCCTCCCAAGACCAACCCAGCCACTCAGAACATCCTAGTCAGGGGCCCTGCGGTGGTGCTCCTTTGGCAGAGACAGAGGCTCATCCTGGCTTTCTGCCAAGGAGAAACACATTAGTCCTAAAGGTGTGCCCTCTGTCTCCCCGCCACAAGCTGCTCAACTTTATAGGACATCCGGGATGAAATCAGCTTCTGCTAACACAAAGAGCATTCTGCTGCAGGTGGGCATGCTCAGACATGGTTCTAACACGGGCACAAAGAAGACCCAGGGACAAGTCAGAGGCCACAGAACCAGCACCAGGGGGGCTGCTGACCAGGGGGCCGATCCAGCATCCCAGGCTGGCTCGTGTGAACTTCACAGACGTCACCTACAAGCCCAAGCATGCTGCATTTCCCCTTACTCTGTATGTGACCCGAGCCTGAGATGTCCTCAGTTTTATTTAGTCGACTGTCTTAGGGCCATGATTTCATGAGTGGCCTTAAACGTATCCACAAGTCTATAAAGATGTACCAGCAGAAACATATTTCTAATGCAAACATTTCTGCCAGAACATGTAACTTTTGCAACAAGTAACAATGAACCGGGCTGAGGGCTGCATTAACCGGAGTCTAACCAACAGGAGGAAGACAGGACGACCGCCTGGACACCAGGCAAACAGAGATACCACCTCTGCCGCAGTCCAACTGGGAAGACCCTAGATCCTGGCGTGGGCTTTCAAGGCGTGATGAGGGTAATGCACGGCTATGATGCGGGCAGGGCCCAGGTGGGTCTCTTCCCGATCTCACTTGTACTATTCAACATAACCTTGCTCTGTTACTAACGAGAAAACAAACTGAGCCCGGCACGTTGGCAAAACTAGTCAGAGAAGGAAGATTCCATGTCTGATCCTCTTGACTATAAATTCGTATTTCACACACGCCATTGGTCCTGGAAGTTTGTACAGTAGCACTGGAGACCATCATGCCTAATAAATGGCTGCTAAGATTCCAAAGTTCTTAAAACTCACAAAAATCCATACATCTATTTTGCCATTGATTTCTGAGACATCCCAGGAGAGCCACCAAAATGAGGCTGGTGTCACCACTGAGCGGGACAACTGGTCCTCAGGATTCATCAGACAACTGATATCTACCCTGGGCTTGCTGCTATCAGAGTGGAAGACACAGCCTTTGTCTTCAAGAAACCAATCAGAGCTGTGAAACACTCCCACGAAATCACCCCCAGCCCGGGGTGAGATAAGTTGTAAGCCAAAGGTAAGACGTGGGGCCAGGCACAGTGGGGCTTGTGCCTGTAATCCCAAGGAAGGAGGGTCGCTTGAGCTCAGGAATTTGAGACCAGCCTAAGCAAAAATGAGACGCCTACCTCTACTAAAAATAGAAAAGTTGGCTGGGCGTTGGAGGCGGGTGGGTGCCTGTAATCCCAGCCACTTGGGAGGCTGAGGTAGGGGGATGGCTTGAGCCCAGGAGTTTGAGGTTGCTCTGAGCTTTAATGATGCCATGCACTCTGGCCTGGGCAACAAAGTAAATTTCTATTTCCAAAAAAAAAAAAAAAAAAAGAAAGAAAGAAAAAGAAAAAGAGAAATAAATTAAGGAGTGGCCGAGAAGAAAAGGGAAAGGTTTTCTAGACAGAGGGAAATGCACATGGCAGCTGTTATACTCCAAGTGTTTACTGAGAAAAAGATAAAAAGCACTATTTTGAAGTTTTATTAATATACTAACTCACAAATGTCAGATTGTCAGGTGTCCTCACTTCGTTGTTTTTAATACAGACAGTGGTTTGTTTTCAAACCCCATCCCAGTGGGCCTCTGTGGTACAGGAGGGGGCAGGAGAGGGCAAGTGCGTGGAGTTGGATGTCTCTCCACCTTCTGGTACAGAACTGCCTCCTCAGCACCTTGCGGAGTCCCTGGCAAAATAAGTGCTTAATAAGGATCTGCTGAATGAAAAACCAAGGAGGAGAAGGCTTGAACAAATGCCCTTAGTCAACCATAAGAACTCAAATTCGTTTATTTTAAATGTGGGGAGAGGGGCCCCAAGTAAGATTTCCTCTGGTCAAAGCGGCTAAACCACTTTTAAAAAGAGAGAGAGAGAACCAAAAAAGACAAGAGATTTATGACTATCACTCCATTTATCCTCATTTCTTTCTTTACCATGACATTCATCCAACATGAAGGGTCATTACATTGAGCTTATTGAAACTCCAGCAGATTTCCAGGATCCTGACCGCGTATACCCATCCGCGTATCGCTGAACCACATCATTCAGGAGTGTGGCTTGTTAAAACCATGGCCTGCAGGCCACCTGGGTCTGACCACCAGGCTGGGTCACCAAGGTTTCTGCCCAGGACTGGGAAAGCCCTACATGAACTCAAAGCACAAGTCTCTGATCGTGTCACCTCTCTGACCCCATGGGAGGCTGAAAGACGGGACTAACAAACACCTCTTCACCTAGGAGCTGGCAAACAAAGCCCTCCCCGGGAAACACGGAGGTCTGCGGATTAAAAAGACTCTGCGAACACTGGAAGAATCAGGCAGAGGAGTCAGGGCAGAGAATCAATAACATAAGCTCAACTTTTGGCTAAAGGTAAGTCATTTTTCTAATTGTATTTGTGGCATCAATAAAGAATTCACCACAAGAATCCATACATTCTCATTAGATAGGCCCCTCTCCTTGGGAAGATATCAGGAAGGTAAACAGATGGCACAGTCACAATCCTTGAAGTATGCAGAGATTTGCGGAGGCGAAAAGAAGGAGAATCAGCAGAGAGGACCAAAGTGCACAGGGCAAGTAGAGATGTGTCCTGAGACAATGGAAGGAGGTTTCTGTAAGAGGAGGAACACTGTGGATACCAAAAAAGAAAATGAAAACTTCAACAAGGACAGTGCCAGAGACTGTCAGTTCCTTCAAGACATGCTCATCCTACTCCAAGGTCCCTTCTGCCCAAAAAACTCTTACTAGCTCTATGCTTGGTGTTCCCCCCTCATCCTCCAATCCTTCAGTTAAAATTCCTTTTCTTGGGAAGTCCTTCTAAAACAACTCCCCTTCTTGCCCAGTGTCTTTTAAATCTCAGATGCTTTCTTTTGGTATAACCACCCCAATTTACACTTACGTGTTTCCTGGTTTATTTATTTGACTCTTCCCCTAACAGGCCATGAAGGCAGGAATCACAGTTGTCTGGGTCACTGCCACGTACCTAATACGCAGCCCAGGTCCTCAATCCATGGTTGCAGAATGCATGAATTAGATGAAAGGAAAATGAAGGAGAGGGAAAAACCATTTCATACAGAGCAAAAGGAACGACATGTGCACAGCAAAGTGTCAGAGATGCCAGACAGATGCTAGCTAGTGGGTCTGACTGCAGTGAGGGCACGTGAAGGGGAAGAGCAGGGAGAACCAGAATCCATACCAAAGAGGGAGCTTCTGGGGAGATCAGAGAAGGCCTGGAAGGCCAGGCTAGGGAACCTGGGCACTCTTATCACTACAAAGAGCTACTGAAGGTTCCGAACAAAGCGTGTCATAGGATTTGGATCATTCCAGGAAGAACATACAAAGGCAGAGTTGTAGGTTGCAGGCTGTCACAACAACAGGGACAAAACACACCAGAGGCCCCAGGCAGAGGAGATGCTTGGCAAGGAGAATGCAAGCAAAGGATAGACAGGAGTCACAGAATTTAGCAACTAAGGCAACAAGGGGAGTGAGCACCAGTGGCTGGACCGGTAGTGATGAAATTCATAGGTGCAGGTGATCAGGAGGATGAGAAGACATCTGAGGAAAGACAAAACGAACTCCATCCCAGAAATGCCTGTGCAAAGAATCCAAGGTGAGAGGGGATTCTTCATGAAGGTATCTTCCAGGAACCCAAAAAGAAGTACCTGGGGTCCATGAGAAAGAGGAGCTCAAAACAGGGTTATCTCAGAGTCCCCCAGATTGAGGTGAAGAATGGAACCACCAGCAAAAAGAACACTTACTGGAGGGTAAATTAAGTCAAAGAGAGGTCCCATCTTCAGGTACCAGTAGCATGGCTTCTAACCAAGTTGATAATCCCAGGTGATAGGGGACCAGCCTCTCTCCTCCTCCAGGAGAGTGGGACTGTCCCATCTGTTACACATTCAAAGTCCTCACACGCTCAGAACGAGGGTGGCAGTGAAACAGTGAAGATCCTTCCACCCAGCAGGAAGACGGAGACCAGAGGAAGCTTGCACAGCAATTCTGAAAATTGCCAGGAGTCTCCTACTCACCTGACCCCCAAGTGGGATACTGTCAAGTCCTCTGCAATCCCTCTCTGGTTTTAAAAATGCCTTTGTTCCAAATGTTTTCCCGCTCTCACCAACTCAATGGAACAGGACAGATAATGCATGCCAGTGTAAACGATGGCAGCAGTAAAAGTTGACAGAGCTAATTTTCAATTGTTTTGGCAAAACAGCTTGGTCCACCCCTTGGGTTTGGAAAGCAATCAGCTTATTAGCAGAGAATAGGCTACTGCATCTTAACAAGACTTGCTGGGAGGCCTGCTCTGTGGTTTTTATGTCATGAGAACTTCCTAGTGAAAGCCCATTGTTCTAAAGAGGCTCCCCTATGAAATGTCTTTCGTGCCCAAGGTTTGAAAAGAGCCCTTCAAGAGGCAGAGTCATAAAACAATAACACTTGGGCAAAACATGAGATTCAAAGGAAATTAAACATGTGAGATGTGCACAATGAGATGTGGCCTGGATACACGTGCACAGAAAAGAAACTTGAAGGGGCACGTTTAGAGAAAGGTTAAGTACACACTTCACCTTGAGCTGCAACTGCTTGCTCCCTGAGCTGTCCCCAAACCCAGGCTCAGCCAGGAGCTGCTGCTGGAGCAGGGGCTTTCCTGGCCCCGAGGTCCCGTTCAGCTCGTCCATTCTATATTGTGCAATTACAGAATCAATAAAACATCCCTGTGAAACTCCCTGGACTAGTGCCGACTTGCACACAGTCGTCAGCTGGCGTTTTCTGCCATTTCCATTATTACCACCAGCAAACATGAGGGGGAAGGCATCAAATCCCAGGCTCAGGCTGGGGACAAGGAGGTGGTTGTGAGTTAGAGTGGGCTACCCTTGTGTATCGTGAGACGGTTCTGTCTGCACTCCAAGTCTACGTATTTATCACCGGGAACCTCACCCGCGGGCGAGGGCCACCACACCAAGGTGACATCATTTCTAAGTTTTTCACTGAGGAAAAACCACGGGTGAGTCTGCATTCTATCTGCCTTCACCCCTTTTGGTGGGGGGAAGGGGGAAGAGCAGTGGGAAATTTTTTTTTAAGGAAAAAAAAAATCTTCTTGGACAGGCTCACCTGAGAAACACTTTTTTTTTTCCCTTCTTGGTCTGCTCTGAGCATTTCAGGAATCAAAGGCCCGTGCCAAGAAGCAGGCAGCGAGGCGGAACTCGGCACTTGTGGGTGCTGCTTGTGAGAACTTGGGGATGGGGGGACGGGAGGAGGGGGAGGGTACTGAAACAGCCCTGTCCATCTGCTGATGTCTGGGTGGCAGAAAATATTGAAACGGAAATAGAAAGTTAGAAAAATGCTTAGGAGCAAAACCTGAAAGAGTATTGTATTTGAGAAGGAAATGTTAGACTGATTGTATAAAAATGGAACAACAGAATTAACATGTTCCATAATCGTTCGTCTGTGTTAACTAAATATTGAGCTAAAATTCAGTGAAACCCTCAAAATAAGACTTCCCAAGGAAGTCGTTGTCTTCAAGAATCCTCATCATCATGGAAAAGGGCGTTAAATCACCCCATGATGCCTTATCTCACTCACCTGGTTGACGGCCTGTTCCTTCGCTCTATTAAAGAAAGTCAAAAATTATGTGTGGTTATTCTTCGTACCAAACCCCCCAGACAAGCCCATTACCAGCATTCCTCAAACGTATTTGCATATCCAGTGAAAAACAAAATTCACAATCTTTCCAAGCTACTTCCGCTCTACTAGGAAGCTAGAAAAACTGGCGACACAGGGAAATGAAGATTCCTCTTTTTGCTTCCTCCCGGTTCACGCAGGAAGTGACACAAGAGGTTTGTTCCAACGGCCCTGCTAGGCTGACCAGAACCTGGACAGAGGGAGACCCCCCGGGGAATGAGGCTGTTCAGGGTTTTCACCAGCTCCCTCCTTGATCCTACCTAAAAATAACCATCCCAGGCCATGGAAAGTCTGCCTCGAGGACTCTGCAGCGTGAGCGATTTCGGCATTGCTAACTCAGTCCGCCAGTTTTTACTCGTAAAATAAAGACCACAGCCATGCACACGTAGTTAAATGAGCAGGCACAAATCTGTTGCAGTATTGCAAGCCGAGTGAATAATAGTACAGAAATATCAGGAAAAGAAAGGTTATGAAATTTTATAACAGATGACAAATTGGTAGCTTTTCCCTGCTTTTCTGGAATGGATTCAGTAACAGATTTGAATCTTGGGCTTTGATGCTTGTCTGTGATATGTAGGGATCCCAAGTTCAAGAGAAAAAAAAAAATCAGGAGTCATTCGCGTGCTTCTTCGCTTACGACGGGGTCTAAAGCCTTTGCCATTTATTCTAGAAATTATATGGTTCCTTATTTAATCTACTTTTATTTAAAACAACACTATATTTTTAATTTTTAATCTCAGGGTCTCCTGTACTTCTAAGCTCCCAGATTTATCTCTAGGAGATGAACCTACCTGTCCAGATTCCAGGGAAATAAAGAGAGAAACCATCTCATTCTGCCACCTTGGAAGAGAGGCTCAGAACTCTGCCTTATGGTGTCTGTCTGTCACCCAAGCTCATGGGCTGTGGGGGTGGCAGCCACATGTTTCTGGGGCAAGAGAGGCCACAGGGGAATGCCTTATAGGTCACTGGCTCTGTAGCACTGGGCTAGCCACAACCACAGGGGAATATAGCACCTGGGCCGACGGGCCCCTCCAATTTATGTGAAACCCAGCCCCAGATGTTCTCCCCACCCCCTTCATCTCATTTCAATAAAACATTATTTTAGAAGGTGCCTGGTGGGAAGAAGCACACAGGGAAGCAGAGCCCAAAGGAGGTCCCGCAGTTGCATCCTCTGCCTCTTGGCAGCTCAGGTGATCTAGGAGGGATGCCGGCATGCAAATAAGCCCCATAAAGAGTAGAATCAGTCTCCAGCGGGAGCAGAGAACAGTGCTGTCTCTCCGCCTGCTGGTCAGGAAATCAAGGAAGGCTTCACAAAAGAGGAGGATCACGAAAAATAAGTGCTCGGACATGCATGCCCAGAAGTACCCATGTGGTTAACATTCTCCGCAACACATGGCGCTCCAGTGAATACTCCTCCTAATAAGAGCTAGCAGGACTCAGCTGAGCCAGACACTGGCGTCACCCTCAGGCCTGATTCTTAACCATTTTACAAAAAGAAAAACTGAGGTTCTTATACAATGTCCTCAATACTGATATAAAGCCAGGAGACAAACTAATACATACCCATACATGAGAAAAACTCAATTCGATTCAAGTTGGGGGAAGCGGGGAGGTGGGGGAAGGGAGGGGGAGAAGGGAGGGAGATTGGGGTGTGGAGATTGGGGTGCTCCCACCTAGTGGACACAGTGGAAGGGCATATGGCACAGCTCCTGGGTTTAGGACACAACTACAACAGGGACCCTATCTAACAAACACCAACATTGTAACCTAATTGTACCCTGAGATTAATCTGAAATTAAACAAAGAAAGAAGAAAAACTGACCTTCTGAGAGACAAGGTAACTTGCCAGGGTCACGAAGCTAGTGAGTGAAGGTAAAGCAGGGGTTCAAACCCTGGTGCCGTCTGGCCCCACACGGCCCTGCTGCCTGGTTTGAATGATTCTTTCAACTAAACAGATTTTCTGTAGATACTTAAGAGTTCTTCACTACAAACTCATTTCACAGGTAACAAACAAAGAAGGGTGGAGACTGGCTTTTCCAAGCCACGCTATGACCCTGGGTCAAAGGCAGAATCCAAGCCTCCTGGCATTTTTCCGACTTCATTTTTCTTTCTAAAGTGTTTATTCTGACTCTGTTGTGTATGCTATATGGGAAACCAAAGCTATACAGTGAAAAAGAGAGAAAAGAAAGACTAAATTTAAACTCTACCATACACGCAATTCCCGCTCCCATGTCTGCACTCGGTGTCTTCACGTGAGCCATCTGGGAAGCTGCGAGAACTTACAACAGAGTCACAGGATCCTGAAGTCTCAGAAAACCTACTTGCAGCAGGTATTTCTGAGGGGCCAACGCATGTGTCAGGGGAGCTCTCAGAACAAGCCGGCACTTGTGTCACAGTCCCCAGGGGCTTCAATTCCCAAGAGCACTAAGCGAGTGAGACCAATTGGGACAAGCACTGGGCCAGCCACTGGCCACCTCAGGGTACGCGAGGCCTTGGTTGGGTCTGCAACAGGAGCCCAGCACAGACTGAGAATTTTCCCTTTTGCTACTTCCCTACACCTATCCAGTTGATTTTTCCATCTCCTCCCTAACCCAGCGCAGAGCGTTTCCCCTTCCCCGTCCCTGCCTCACCACCCATGAACCAGCTTTTGACCTTGTACCCCTCCCTGCATTCAAAGCACAATCGATGCACTCCTCCCGGGCCCTGGCCCATGACCCTCATTCTTCTCTCCCTTTGGAAGCTTCCTTTTCCTGTCCCTCCCAGTCTAATCGTCTGCTACTATTCCACCGGGTACGCTGGGCTGATGCCACACCTACCAGGGCAGGGCCTGGGCTGCCTCTGGCATCTCAGCTATGGTTCCAAGTGGTTTGAGCCCTACACACAGGCGCCTGCAGCTCCAGAAACCTGGAATCAGGAGCACAGAACTACTCATCACGGCCTCACCCCATCCACAGGCACCCCCTCCCCTAAAAAGCAGAACTCTCGGCATTTACATTCATTTTCAGCCTTAAGTGTGGAGTGCCTAACTCTAGCCTTCTAAGCAGTTCAACACTTAACACTGACAGGAAATGTGAACATGTTAAAAAAAAAAAAAAAAAAAAAAAAAAAAAACCACCCCATGATTTGGCTGAGGAGCTATTCTTTGCAATGTTTCCAAGGATGTACCAGAGTCTAAGCGTTAAGACAGACAAAATAACAGTGGGTTTGCATGATTCTAATGGGCACGACACCCTGATCATCTTGTACTTGCTTGGTCTTTGTGGATCCTTATGTATTTAAAAAGAAAAATGACTCGAATGACTTCTTTTGTCCTCCACTCCCCTCCCTCCAGAAAAAAAGCCCATGATAATGGTGGATTTATAGGTAAGACTTCAGCCATCAAATGGTGAAACTCGTGTCATATACTTGATAGACAAGGATCCCGAAGAAAATGCAGCAAGTCAGCCTAAACTAGCCTAACCCCTTCAGGCACTGTTTTTTAAAAGCATAAAATCTGACAGTGGGTGCCAGTTTTGGTGCATCCCTTTGTCTCTAAATGTGTGAGCACTATGCATGTCCACCGGGGCAGGGCAATATCTCCTGTGTGTTCCTGAAGTGCACACACCAGCCGTCAGGGAAACAACTTTATGGGTTCAACCATAAGAAACGAAAACATTCAAAGGCTTCCAACACATTCAGTATCTGACATCACACATGTCAGGGGGATAAATAATCTCTGATCGCGTTGGGGGGAAAGGTCTGTAAACTAAAATAAAAACACATTAAAAGCAAGCACACTGTACAAACAAAATATACAGCAGGTTTATGGGGGCTCTATTTTCCTCCCCAGCTTTCAGTGCATTCTGGAACCCTGCTAGCTAACCTGCTTCTCTGTTACTCAGAAGAACAGCTTCAAGCCTGTCCGCACCTCTGCAGTGAGTTTTCTCTTCCCTGCCTGGCTGGATGGGTGTGAACGCTCTGGTCAGCAGGTAAGCAAAGGTATGTCTGCACTTACCTACACTGTGTGCCATCCCTTGATGGCACGGGGAAGCTGAGACGCATCAGCCACAGGCCCATGCCAAATGAAAACCCAAGCTCACATTACAGCTCCCTGGCTGGCTCAAATTGCAATCGTTTATCTTCATATGCCTCAAGTTTAATTTCTGAAAATTATTTAAAGACCGAGCAGCATAATGACGTTTCTACTATACAGTCCTTTTAAAAGCAAACAAACAAAAAAAAGTCCACTGTAAAATATTTCCTATGTAAGGCAAAGAGATTAAGAGTCAGGGTCCTGACTTTTAGAAAGTTCACAGTACAGCTTAAAGAAACAGGACACACACGTCTACAAAGATAAGTAACCCTGAAGAAGTATGTGTTAAATGCCAAATGGAAGAGAAAAAAGTGTTGTTAAGAGCTGGACTCTGGAGGCCTTAGGGGGACGCCATCCACCCCGGGCAGGAAGATGCGTCAGGAGGCTCCGCTCTTCCGCTCTGGTCCTGCGAGTCACCCACATGCCACACTCATGCTGGGCCTCCCCACCGCCCCTAAAACAGGAGTCTAGAAATGGGCTTCGAGGGGGTCCTGAGGTCCTATATTTAAAAAGTGTTGTGCATATGTGCATTATACCACTTATGCAAATTAAATAAATGTACATAAAAGCATTCTATATCCTTTTATGGACATTTGCGTCTATAAAATAGTAAAACCAGAATGAGGACACAGATGAACTTCACAAAGGGATTGCTCTGTGTGTGTGTGAGAGAGAGAGAGAGAGGAAAGGGGAGGAAGGGAGGGACGAGACCTGAAGCAGGTAGTGAGAGGAGATTCCATTTATCACAAACGTTGTATCTCTTTAAGGGCAATGGAGTAGAGGATGACCGGATGTCACCAGTTATTAACTGAGTAGCAGGAAGAGGGACATTTGCTCTATATGCACACACAGAAGCAGAGAGACTCAAGAGGTTTTTCGGATTCACCAAGAAGCCCTTGACTTACGTGCTGTGTCACCTCCAACTCTCTTTACATTGACCTTCAACAGCTCGGCATTAGACGACCAACTCACTAACCACCCTCTTCAATTTTATGATTTTTTTGTCAGTTCTTACATCAGGAAATATCTCTATTATTGTCTTTATTTTTCACTGCTTTTTTTCTCTCCTCCCCAACTAAGGTGTAAGTTTTGTGAAGCCAAGAACCTTAACTTGGGTCTGTTCTTCATCGGCTCACTGCCTCATCCAAAACAGTCAATAAACCAGTATTATTAGGCTATACTTAAGACTAAGAAGCATCAAACAAAATGTTGCAATGAAATTAGTTTGGCTACCCTTTATGGGAAAAATGCTATTCTCAAAAGCACCAAAAATTCACTTTGACAGCCAGAACTGGCCCTGGGTGTGCAGGTACACACAGGTACTTGCACACATAATGATGGTTTCTTGGTTACATCATTATTTTTCTTATAAGAGCATAAAGTGATAGACTTCAAGACAAAGGAGGAAGACAAGGAGGAAGAGGAGCAGGAGGAGGAACCCGCCACACATATTAGTATTTAGTAAAATTACAACTTGAAAACTATTTCTGAATTTTAACCCCAGGGAATGTAGGTTCAAAGCCATGTAGGAATTCGTAATCATTCCAGCGAAGCATTTCCCAAACTATCCTCCGGGTAAAGACTCGCCAGGATAGCAAAAAACACTGCCTCCCCACAACACCCCCTGCTGCCACCAAAGAAAGTTTCAAGTGGAAAACTCTACAAATATACTGAGTCCCCTCGGAGACCAACAATGCACATTACTGGACTAAAACCTAAAAATCCCATGTTGAAATGAAAGATTCAGCTTGGAATAAGCCAGTGTTTTCCAACTTATTTTAACAACAGAATAATTTCTGCATGGAAAAAATTAATATGTCGAGGAACTTGTGGTCTGAGGAAAACGGTGTGGAAACGTTGGCACGTGTGATGATACCTTCTGGATGTAACACTATAATCCACATTTCAAATATCTCATCCCACCATTCCTATAAACATGACTTATTCTCATAAAAATCAGAAATCCCAGTTTGAGATTCATAAAATATATACCTTACTACAATACCATGTCTTTCCATGAAACTGTTAGGAATCAACTCTCATAACTCCTTATGAAACTAAAAACAAAAACATTTCAAGAATAAACTCTACCAACCCCATGGCAATGAACCAACTGTAGTCATCAACCAAGTCCAGAACGAAGAGTGATGACTAGAATACATCAAAATACCTAGAAACTAAACTGCTTCGGGGTCTTCACCAGCCCAAGTGAAGATGTGTATGCAGGAATAAGATGAAATGTCTACTATAATAAACCAAATTTGTATATAACTTTGACACTTATCTAAAACACAGGAAACAAAAAGGCAAGCCACGCTACCAATTAAAGTAATGCTAATTCAGATAGTACCATTTTCCCACCTATCAAGTGAGAGAATATTTTCACATATCATACGCTGTATTATTGGAATTGGTGGAAATGGGCTTCACATACAAAGCTGGCTGGGAACAAACATGGTATCACCACTCTGAAAAACAAAATGCAGCAATAAAATTTTTCAGTTTCTCTGATCTAACAATTTTACTCTAAGAATGTATGAAAAGGGAAAGGAAATGAATACATTTAGGGTTTAGGGATATAAGAAGCCACCACCAATTCTCACGGGGTTCTCCCAACTCACAGAGCCACTGCACGGGACAGAGAATGGGGAGCGGGATGAACCCCACCTCATGAGCACCCCAGGTCCCGCTGTGTGTTCCCCAAAGGAGGGGTTGTCACAGACACTCAGCAAGGTCCCCACCATCCTGTCTCTCAACCCAGCAGAAACCTCAGGCCCAAAGGGTAGAGGAACATGAATTTCCAAGTCTGGGATTATCCTCAGCTCAGGGGACAGGATTTAGCCCCTATTCTACTCAGGCTGGGACACAGACGACTCAAATCAAAAAAGTCCTTAGTTTAGAAACAGAAACAAAAAAAATGGAGCTACCCCCCAAACAACAGGACAGACAAAAAGAAAAGCTCAGTCCCAAGAGGCGTAAAACTGGATCTCCGTTCCCTCAGTCCCACATACATAGAGAAAAGCCCCATCATGTTCTGATGTGAGTGGAAAATCAGAATGGGTTAAAACAGTAACAGTGACTTATTTTCAGAAGAAATGTGTCTGTGTGATTCTAGCAGTGGAATCTATCTCTGCTATTTATAGGAAAATAATGGGATAAAAGCAAACAAAATAATAGGACAATTTATTACCTCCAGAAGAACGAACACATCCAACATGTTTTGTTACGCAAAGGAATTAAAGGGAGGTAAGGACATGCAGACTCTTAAGGACCATGTGTCTCATTTAGCTCAGCACTGGATCCTTGGCTCCTAAAAACATCTATGTCTGAATGAATGAATGAATGGATATTGTCCTCTATTCTTCTCTTTCTGGCAGCTTCATTTAGTAGGAGCCACACTGGCCTGGAAGAACTGGTGTTTTTGGATTACTCTCAAAAATGTGAAACAGCAAGACGAGTCCTCTTTCCACATGTTTATCCACCTTAAAGAGAAACCTGCTGTGGCATGAGTCCCCGCGCAATCCATTATCTCTGCTGACTCTCCATCCTCCCAGCCATCAGCAGAGGAGCCTCTGGCTCACAAAAGGATTTAACATCCTAGCACAGTAGGGACTTCAACTTATGGCCACCTCCTTCAGGCTCCCCTCTACTTATGTAATTTTGATCTCCAAATATTGAGACTGTCCCTCCCCTTGGTGTTTGGGACCCCACTTGCATGCCTTAGGAGCTGATGGCCAAGGCCTACTCCTCACTAAAAGGCCTGGGGAGGCCCATTCTGTAAATAGAATTATATAGATTTAGGGAGGTTTCAGTCTAATTCGGAAAAAAAAAAAAAAAAGCAGTCTCCATAGATACAAGCTTTCCAACATATTGCTTTTCTGCTCTCCTGTTTTCTTACACTGAGAATGTCAGTGCCGAACTGGAATATTTCTAAGGGAATTACGCTGGAGGCTACAGGACTGAGCGCCTCCCCGCCCAGCCCTCACTACGCACACTGGTAGAGACCCAGGGCAGTGTAGAAGGCAGCAGGGATACAGTGCTCCTCAGAGGCAAGGGACAGAGAGACTGCAGCTGGGAGCCGCAACACCCTACCCAAAGCACTACTGGAAGGGAGACACCAGCTCACAGTTCTCACAAGGCATCTTCCTCTTCACAGCTTCATTCAATTGCACAAGGGTGCACTGCCTATGCAGGTGGCAGACAGACAAAGAAGGGGCTCGGCCTCAGGTTTCCGCAGATGCAGAACTCAGACAAATTTTGCCATGCCACGGGCAGCACAGGTCCTGGTGACAAAGATGGCAAGATGTAGTTACGGCTTCCTGGGTGTTGTTTGGAACCCTAACACCAGGCCTTTTGTTGGTTCCTGAAAACATAAGTGTATGTCCACGTGAAAAATGACAGAATGCAAGAAAGAATCAAAGGCAGCCATGAAAACCTCCAAGAAAGGGTATTAAGAGGTCTGAAGGGCAGTCCATTCTATTTCCCTCAGCTAGGGGGAGAAGGGTAAGAAAATTTTAGAAGAAGAATAAAAATTGGGCCAGGCCCAGTAGCTTCATGCCTATAATCCTAGCACTCTGGGAGGCAAAGGTGGGTAGATTGCCTGACCTCAGGAGTTCAACACCAGCCTGAGCAAAACCTATTTTCTATTTCTACTAAACAGAAAAAAACTAACTGGGCACGCTGGCAAGAGGATCTCGTGAGTCTAAGAGTTTGAGGTGGCTATGAGCTATGATGCCATATACTCTATTCAGGGCAACAGAGTCAGACTGTCTCAAAAAAAAAAAGAAGAAGAAGAAGAAAAATCAGAATGACCACGTGATTCAGCAAATCCACTTCTGCACAGTATCCGAAAGAATTTAAAGCATGGACTCTAAGATATATTTATACACCTGTGCTCACAGCAGTATTAATCACAACAGTCATAAGGTAGCAGCAAGCCAAGTGTTCAGCAAAGGATGAATAAACAACATATACAGACACAAGAGAATATTATTCAGCCTTTAAAAGGAAGGAAATTCTGAATCATGCTGTAAGATGCACGAACTTGAGGACATTATGCTCAATAAGATAAGACAGTCACCAAAAAGACAAATACTGTATGACTCCGCTTAGATAACTTAATCTAGAGCAGCCAAATTCATTGACAGAGAAAGAAGAATGGTGGTTCCCAGGGTCTGGGGGCCTGGGGGGAGCCGGAGGGAACCGGGATGGATTGCACGACGACGTGAATACACTTAATACTGATAAACTGTACACTGAAAACGGCTGAGATGATAAATTCTGTTTTGCGTATTTTATCACAATTTTCAGAAATTAAAATACAGAAGAAAAAATTGGAAAATGAAACAGGCAAAAGACTGTTTGTGCTCGTCACATTTTAAAGTCAAACTGGTATTAAATGAAAAGCATACACCAGGTATACATTAGGAATTCGTCTTTCCTGTGAGATACGACAGCACTTCAGTAAGTACTGGTTGATTGGTTTTTAAAAGGTAACTGCATTCCCTGTTGAAAACAGTATAAGCAAAGTGTTTTCTCAGCTGCCTCTTGTGAAATTCGTTTTCCACAGTCTCGGTTAGAGACCCAGTGTAGCAGTACCTTAGGGTGAGTAACTTTGTAAATCATGCACGACTCCTGCACGGCATGTGCTCTAGATCAGTTCCCCTCGATGGCAACGTCTAGACGGCTCGGCTGTCACCCTGAGACGGGGCAGGAGGGAACGGCAGAGGCCAGGGATGCTGTTACGCTTCCCCTCTGAAGCACAGCACAAACCCCACGACACAGAAATCTCCGATCCCAGATGTTCGCACACCCTGCTCTGGACTGCCCTCGGAGTTCAGAGAGCAGGTTTTGGGTTTGTTTTGATCACCCTTTTCCACGTGCCTTCAAGCAACAGCACAGTGAGTAGTCACCTGCAAGCCAGGCACGGTGCTAAATGCTAGACACACGTCAGTTCACTCACCTTCTCACTTTCGGGACAGTGAACCACCGTGACCCCAGTGTCACTAACAGAGAACCACACCAAGGGAGGTTAAAGAATGTATCCAAAGCCAGTGCCACCGGTGGAACTCTAAATCAGCCCTGCAGACATCGAGACCTGCATTCTTATCTCTGCTTCCCACTCAGGCTGGCTGGGGGAAGCAGCCAAGGCCCTGGTGCTCAGCCGGACATGGTGGAGCCAACTCCCTTCCCACGTGAGTCCCTCAGGCATTCTGGCAGCTGTCAATCCCACTCAGACTGGGGACAAATGTTTGGATTCGGAGGGAAATCTGAGAAAAATTATTTTCCATATTTTACAGAGTTTACTCTCTTTTGCACATTATAAAATTGTTTTATCCTGCGTGACGTTATTTGCCTGGAGAGGATTTCAGCAAGCAAGTCCTGCTTGATGTCTTCCCCAGGATCTTCTAGTGCAGAAAGCCGCTCCTGAACAGCTCAGGGGAATTCCCAAGCATTTAAGAGATCAGGATAGGATGCAAGGCCAAGAAATAGCTATTGCCTCTGCCCGTAATGCTGTTCTTCCCTTGTGAACCACCTGGGGAATTCGTATCCAGGCTCCAAAACCCTGCTCTCAAGCTCGGGGCCCCACTTCTGTGAAGCTTCATGTGTCTCCAGTTTGTGAGTCCTCTGCACGGCTTCACACTGTAACGTCCGCTATTCCGCACGTGCTTCTGTATGTCAACCCACAGCCAGCAGGATTGAGTTGGGTGACACGGGCGGTGGACATGTCCTTGCGTACAGTTTATCTACCACAACGCGCCCTCAAAGGGATGTGAAATAATCCTGTCCCCCGTGTCCGCCACATTCTGCAAATAAAGCCCAGCAGCTGAAATTACATCCAACTACTCGCACTTTTCAAAAATAAAGACTGTTAAAAGCCACAAAATAAAACCTTAGGAGAGCAAGTCCACTGGGGGAGACACCTATAGAGAAATGTCGGCCACTTCCTCTGAATCTTGAGAAAGTCCACGTGGTCTGGGTACACTGAAACAAGAGTTTCTCAGCAGGAGAGATGAATTTGGTAGTTGCAAAAATTGCTCATGAAAGTCTCCTGGGATAAATTGGGCACTGGGACAACTGGAGAGAGTTCCATGAGTGCCAACATCCTCTCCGTCATCAGTGTCACCATACACCAACTCAGCTGTGGCCTCAGTAAGTAATGTGACAGATGCGTCTTCCTCCTTTCCACGGTTTGGGTTTTGTCTTGTTTGTTGTGTGTGTGTTTGGCAGAGATCACAGTTGCTCCCCAAGTGCGGATTTAGCAAAGGCCCAGAACTGCTGCATCAGAAAAACCAGGAAGAGGATGATTGCAAGTGGGACGCTTGGGCCACAAAATGAAAGAAGACAGTGTCAAGCCCCACCTGTAAACTACTCAATTGAGAAAGGACTCTAGCACCTGTAGTTTTTTTATTTTTTCAAGTTTCCTTTTGTTTTTAATTGGCACATAATTACTGTACATACTTATGGGGTATGTGTGATGTTCTGATACACGTATACAACGTGTAATGGTTCGGTCAGGGTAATTAGCATATCCATCATCTCAAACACGTATCCTGTTTTGTGATGAGAACACTGAAAATCCTCTCTTTTAGCCATCTTGAAATCCCAGTTACTGTTAACTCTAGTCCCCTCCTCTGTAATAGCTCGCCAGCACTCATGCCTTCCACCCGACCGCGTCTGTGTACGTACGGGTTTTAACAGCACTCCAGGTGATCGTGATACACAACCAGCTGGAAAGCCACTGCCTTGAGTCTGTGGTCCTCAGCATCAGCGACCATCACCATCACCTGGACAACTGGTGACAACACAGCCCGCCAGAACCCCACCAGACTCTGGATTCCGTTGGATGGTCTCCAGGGCGGGCCCAGAACTGGCATCTCTGCAAAGTCGCCAGCTGATGCCAAGTTCCCACTCTGGGGACTTCAGGGACTCAAGAAGGGAGCTGAGGACCTGGAGGAGGGAGGTTTATTTTTTCATTTCATATCCTTTTGTAATTTTCTTCCCGCTTTGTATATATTTTAAAATAAAAAATGGAGACTATTCCTCAGATTGTAAGGAAGTTTATATGAGATCATAGGTTCTTACGAAGAACTCAAAAAAGCACTAAATTAAGTTCTTCAACAGAATACCGTTTCCCTCTTTACCCTTGTCTCCTAACATTCTATGGGACTCCAGAAGGCAAAAGGCACTCCAAAGTCTGGCCCAGCAGTTCGGTTCTCAGACTGCTTCAGAGAGGCTCCCAGCCCAACTGCTTTATCACTAAGTACTTGCTACCTAAGCATAGGAGCTACTGACTTCGCCGCTAAGTGATTTCTGTCTGAAACACCCAGTACAGGCACGTCAATTAGCACTGGCTTCTGTTAACGAACAGAATGGCCCGCGCCAACCACAGCTCACTGCACGTGCACTCGGCCCACTTCCCTATTTTCAATGCCTAATGATTTTCACTGTGCCTGAACACATCTGGAGGGAGCCAGGCCCTCTGCTTGCCTCTCGCCCAACTCCAGGCCCCCTACAAGGGTGCCCTCAGCAAACCTTCCAAGTACAGACAAGTCGTACAGTGTTGCTCCGAGTCAGAGCAGAGGCCTCAAACAATCAAGGATTTTTTTTTTTTTTTTTTTTTTTTTTTTGGAGAAATGATCAAACCCAGGGGTGGGGACAGAACTTCCTGCAAGAAACCGCATCCTGAACAAGCATCGCCACGACTCACTGTAAATAAATACTCTCCCCTTGCAGCACTTCCGTCAACTGTCAGGGCCCTGGCTCCAATCGCCTTTCAAGTCCAAACAGGAAAGGGGAGAAGAGAGAGTGAGATGGCAGATAGGAGGTTTAATTTGCTTCTTGCTGCAGTTTTCATTGGTGGGGCGCTTCCAATTCAGCAGGACTGCCAGCTGCCTGGAATTGCTCCTGGACCCCACTTTTTCCTGTTAACCTTCATAATTGTATTATTACGGGCCAGCCCACAACTGGCCTACCCAAGGCCAAGAAGAGTGCAGCTTCTTCCCTGGATCAGATAAAGCCAAAATCAAACAGGCCTGCTGCAGACAGCAAGGCAACTGATGCTTGCCTGCCAGGGATGCTCTGAACACGCCTCTGGTGAAACTTAACCCAAGGGACTGGGGGAGGGAGAGATGGTCATGGGGACTGCAGGGTTGAGGGTTCAAGAAGGAAATAAGTCAGTGACCTCAATTTTCTGGAAAACGAATGTGAAGGGATATCCTTTTCAAAGTGCACAATGTGGCAGGGTGGGAAAAGATGTGCAAAAAAGATCACTCCTTCCAGGGAACGATCAACAGCAATGGCAACGATGTCTTGAGCGCAGACTGTCTGCCAGGGGTGGCACAGAGGGTTGAGTGTGTCTCTTCCCCTTGGTCTTCACCCATGGGACCTGTGAGGCAGACGCTATAAACCCCATTTGGGGGAGGGCTACAGAAACACGTGCTGGTTCACAGACACTAAGTGGCAAAAGCAGGAATCCCAACTCAGTTTTACCAAAATCAGGGCTCCCGTGAATAGCTGGGAAAGATGGGCACTGCACAATTACAACTGGGGTGCTACACACATCACTGGCGATGTACATGGCAGCCCTTGAGTTTTGCTTGAACCAGAAGAGGGCTGATGCCGAAGTCCACATTTTAACTGTAAAATATACTGCCTTCTCAACTTTCTAGAAAATAAAAATGAGCTCAATCCAGAGAGCTTCTCAAGAAGTTCAAAGATTCTAAGGTAGTCTGAACTCCATGGCCTGTAATGGATAAAGTCAATTTACCCGTTTTAGTATCTTCCTTTGTTGAATTCCCTATAGGTCTGATTTCTCAATTGTTTTTGTTATGGAATTAAATCCCAAGTCTGCTTTCATGAAGTGTGGAAAGCACCAATGCCTGGTACTTTAATAAATATAAATCTAATAAATATAAAGATCTATCTAGATCTATCTTCCAACAGGCCTAAATATCTATCTACTTATCGAAAAGAACTTGTTAACAAATGAATGAACTCAGGTATATGATGTGGGACACCTGGTTGCCAAGGGACTGAAGCAGATGACAGCTCTTGTCCTTCTCCGAGAAGCCTGGGGCCCCACAGAAATGGGGGCTCTGCCACCCTTGAAGCCTGGCTTCCACAAAAGTTGCTGTAACCCGTAGGCACCATTGTTGTTGTTGCTCATTTTTTAACTGAGGAAATACAGGCTCAGGTACAATGGTGGAGTTGCAAATGGAGGTAATTTGTTGTTGGCACATGTGTGAACTTACTTCCCAAGAGGAAGTTGCGAGGGTAACGAGCAGAGAAAAGCATGTTCAAGAATGAAGGAGTGGGTGAAATCTCATAAACTCTTCCCAGACACGACATGCCCCTGGAGCCTCCGCCCTGAGGAGGGAGGGAGCCAGGCGGCTTCCCTGAGCCACAGGAGGGTGAAGATGGAGTCAGGGCTGAGGTGCCCCGGGCACCTGGTGCCACATACTGGAAAAAAAAATTAAATTAATAAAAGTAAAAATGAAGTATTACATGTAGCAGCAAAGTGTTATTAAAACACTGCAATGTCTCAGAGGTTCCTATGAAGTCATGTTCTTAACAATTCACTAGTAAGAATTTAAAGTTAAAATTATATGCTTCATAATTCTCCAATGAGTATGTTCTTCTGTGGATCCCACTGTTTAGATGAGATGCATAGATTCCAGAAAGTTAAATCATTGAAGGGATTTACAAAACTGGCACTTTCCAGAATCTAGTCGCTGCTCCTCAGCGGAAGCAAGCGGTCAAATACTGAGTATGTCTACACACTCAGGCACACTGGTCCACGCACTTCAGATACACTTCGGGTCAGGATTATAAACCCAAATGCCCACAGGGGCCAGGCAGTTGCTCCAATGGATGAAGCAGGCAGAGGATCAAACACCAGCAAGTGGTGGGAAGCATCCCAAATCAGACAACGCTGGCAAGATCCATCTCAACAGGCACTTGGCCCCCGCATGGGAAGAAGGCTGGCCTCACCACATCTTTTGATTTGTGACAAGAAGTCAGAAATCTGACTTTTGCATGAGAAATCTCAGTAAATCTTAGGGATCATTCAAATATTATATATAGAACATCAAATAAGCCAAATAATATCTGTAGCCTGAATTATCTCTGTCCACACCTGTGTCTACACATACAGCAATGACCACTTACATTTAGCCACTATATGTCCACCATCTCTACAAATCTCAATAAGCTTACGAACAGTCATACCCATTTAACAGATGAACAGCCTGAGTCAGGAGGTACCTCTACCCTGTACAGTAACTGGCAACCAGAGGCCACCCGGTTAGAGTCAGACCCAAATTGGAATCACTCCAGCTGAAAGGGAATAGGGAAGTGGCCTGGTTCCATACTATCTGGATACCAACTTGCTCTATTCCACGGTAACTTTCTCCTCTGGAGAGACGTCACCAGCAAGACCTGTGTCTGGGAGCACACACAAGGATCCAGAAGAGCTACTCAAGAAGAGTGAGGACGAGGCTTCATGCTCACCCACACTCAGTCTGCTGTACCTGTTCAAACACAGGCTACAACAGATATAAAAGAATATAGTCTTCCTTTTAAAAGAATCTAGTCTTTTAAAATATATTTTTATTAAACTTGCATACTCACCAAAATGGTGGGGGGGGGGGACTTAGATATTGTTTCTCTCGCTTCCGTCCTACTCAAGATCACAGAAAAATGTCAATACTATAGAATCAGCCAGAGACAAGTGGAGACATGTTCTGAGAGAGGAACCTTAAATGACTCATTCTTCCAGTTTTTCTCAAACTGATTTCAGCTTTTAGGAAAGAGGCTTCATTCATGCACACCACACATCAGACAGTGCCAGACCTCATGGAACCCTTCCTGGGTTGATGGCTCCGAACAACGCTTCCCTGCCGAGGAATGTGAATGTTGCCAGCCTCGGGGAGGGGACCCTGGTGTAGAAACAGACTCCTTCTAAGATTTCAATCTCAGTGATTGACAGTTACCTCCTGGTCTATCAGGAGATCTTTATCCCCTGACCAGAGTTAAGGATTCCCACTGCTTCCCTTCCCCTTACACAGGCTTCTTCGAATGGCTACAGAAATGTACAAAATCCTGCTCCACTAAGTCTCCAACAACAATATGGGCACTAAATATGTAACTCGTTCTATAAATGAAGGCTGATGGAGAGTAAGATCTAAGCAATACTTAAGGAGAGAATCCTGATGCTTTTCCCAAAAGGCAAACTGTACCTATAATAATGTCCCCAGACAATTAATTGAACATGGCAAGAATTATGCAGTAGTTAAAAACAGTGGTATTAAGAACACTGGCTCAAGGGTTAGAGTTTATTGTTTGTGAGCTGTGAACCTGGGCAACTGATTTAGTAATTTCTCCAAGCAGAGATTTCCTCATCTAAAAACCAGTGGGTAATAATGATACCTGCTGAACTGAATTATTTTGAGGATGAAATGGGAGGAATTCAAGGAAAGCACTTCACAAAATACCCCTAACTAGTAGATGGTGACTACAGTGTCAGTAACAAAGGTCATTCCAGTCAACTGCTTTACAGTCCCAAGTTAACATACCTATGACAAACTTCTCTGCTTTGAACACTAAGTTACCATTTCCACAATTTCAGAGCCTAATCATTGCCAAGTATTAATCCTTCGTAACCTGCTTAGCAAACTTCAACTTGGGGATGCTGCCACATGTCTTTTTCACGGACGGCATTTGCATCTGTACAACTTAATAAGGTGTGGGCATGCAAAGTTTATTAGCTTATGTCAAAACCCTAGCTCCAGTGGGATCAAAGAACAAAATACATGTTATGACCAGACCAAACACAAAATTGTTTTTTAGTTCAGAAACGGAATGCCTGCCAATTTGGGGAAGCTGCGTGGAAACCGTAATCAAACAATATTGTACGATCATACTTGTCATCATTTTTAAATGTTGGTAAATAAAAACAGGGCAAGTTACAGAAATAGCAAAAAGGTGAATGTGCTCTACTTGGGTCAAGAATTTTTTTTCTATATATTGCAAAAATGCAGCAGGGCCCAAACTATGGGAGCAAGCAAGATGACTAGGGTACAGAATTTAGGGAAGCATTCATTCTCAGGGTTGTCAAGTTTAAGGTCAGCATCTAGGAGGAAATGCCTCCTTAAATTTTATGCCCTAGGCACCCTGCATGCCTCCTCCTAATGCAATATTAAAGGGAAATGGAACTGAAATGTAATGTCCATGCATCTCTGTAAGCTGCAAGGAGGCTCCAAGATATAAACTTCTGGATAACATCGTTAACACTTCTCTTCCTTAATGACCAGAATTTCAAGGCTGGGCACAGCCCAGGCAAAGGAGCATTGCTTAGAATCTTACCAAGTTCAAAGGCAGTTCTACAACTTTGTGAGCATTTCCTTTCATCAACTTTCAACAACCTTTTCTCATCCTCAGACTGTGTGATTTAGGATTAATTCCACAAACAGCAGAAAATCCCATTCTCAGATATCACTTTTGCCTGTTTAAACCCTATGGGAAAGTGGGGTGCAAGGTAAACCTGAGAGGGGTCACTTAGTGATCATGCAATCTGACCCCTCAAATTTTTTTTCTTTTCAAGGGCTATTTATACATGAGTCATTGTTTGATTAGATAAATATTCATAATGTTTATTTTTAGGAAAACTATACATTTACAAAGTACGACTAAATATGCTCTGACACAGATCTATAGAATATGAGGCAAATAAAAAGTTGTACCCATCTCAGAGAGGCGACTTCAATCACATGGCATGGCATTTGTTTTGCAACCTGCCGAAAAACTGGGCATTAAAAAGGAAAAGGGGCTTTAAATACATAAGCCCTTCAGCATTTCCTTCCTGAAGTTTTCCACTTTAACCTCACAAAGCCTCATTGACAAATAAACATGTTTCTAAATACATAATACAGTCGAACCAGAGGTAGGTGGCAGACAAAGAGAAATCACACCTGCATATTACATAGTGGAGTCAATGTGTACACGTTCCTCATGTCAATTATTTACAGAAACCACTTTGATTAGAAATGCTAAACAAATAGATTCTAAACTGAGAAATTACAGGTGTTTCTTCACCTCCAAGCTGGCAATGTTTAGGCGTACTTCCTCATGATTGGAGCAGAGACCCTGCGCGTGGGTAATGAGAACCAGGACAGATGATGTGATTAAACTCTGCCATCTCCAGCCCAACCTTCTGTGTAACTTCACTGCAGAAGTACTAGCTCATTGCCAATGAGTGCCACTGTCTAATGCCACACCAATTTTAATATCAGCCATCCGATGTAAATTCATGTATAATTCTGCATGCATTACCACACTATGAAAAAAGTCCATGCATTAGGATGTGTGAACACATGTCCCCCTCTCGTTTCTGAACATAATAGTTCCTCCTGTCTAGTACGCTGTGATATTCTTGGTTCACTCTCTCCTCTTTTTGAAAAAAGCCTATCACCCGGTTTTAATTTTGAACAAAACTAAAGAAAGCATAAAAAAAAAAAGCGTCTATCTAAATACTGCAATTTCTTGTGGAGGAATAAAATAAACGATATAAGTTGGTCATTTTTTTCCTTTAAAGAGAGAAGAATAAACAATTTTATGGAATATTCTTTTTCTTCCTTTTTTTTGAAGCCCTAATTATATAACTAAGCAAGAAGTAATTTTTCCCTCCTGCCTACATTTTATGTTTTGGGCACTTCCATTTCATGTCCCTTGACACCTTTTCCAATAATCCATCTACTTGATATTGGAAAGCCGCACATGAATAAAACTTTATGGCACTACAGGCGTTTAGCCTTCCACTGACATTCCTGGCCTGTTCAATTCTGCAATTCAATCAAAATCAAATCTCAAAATCCTCTTGTCAGCCAGCACTGCTTTCATATGCCTGAGCCTTGTGTAAGGATAACTACATCCAATCTTCCCCCCAAGCAGTGCTTATATTGTTTTATTACAGTTCAATGAGTGGAGTTCAAAATTACATGCAGCTGCCTCCTACTGTGGTCGGGCTATGTTACGCATGGACACAAGTATTGCCCACCAGGCCTGAAATCATTCACTTACTGGATGGCCAGGAAGACTGTGACCGCTTCTTTGTATGGAAGAACATCCTGTCTGCTCGATCTAAAGAGGGTAATGTTAACCGATCAGCCCCTTTATAAAAGGATTGTAAAAGCCCAATGCAATGCAGCTCCCCTGTGCTCAGTGTTAAGCATGTGGCTAGAGCATATGAAAGCGCAGATAAACCGCCACACGCACTCCTTACTCTCAGAAAGCTTGCGAGGGAAGATAAAGAGATCGGGAATAAAAGACATCTTAAAGAATTTTTATGTGTGTTGTAGATGATGAAGCTTCGTATATATGAGTGTTTTAATACTCCTCCCAATAATCACTTCATGGAAACAAAAAGACAAAACACAAAGCCAATTAAATACAATTTAACCCGGTGAACAACACGGTCATTAACACACTGGTAGTTCACAAACGCTCCTCATAACCTAACGTTACGCAAGAGCGATGGTGAAATGGCATCAGGGTGTTACTTTCAACACTGGGGCAAACACATCAGGTGGTCATGCCTTAGTTTTAAAATAAACAAATTATGTAGAATGTGCTAGAACCAAAAGGAAGGCAATCTAGATCTCATTTGTGTAGCTGTTAAACCACCCAGTTGTCAAAAGGTCTTGTTAGAAGAACTGTCAAAAATCCCAAACAAAAAACTGTATGTGCTAACTCCAAGTTACATTGGGGTTGGTAATTCTACAGGGACAATGGCCTCCTAGGGTACAGCCTTCCAAGAGAAAAGGCATTATACTTCTCTCGTGTATAAAGGCACACAGCCCCTGTGCAGGTGGCCACACACCTCTTTGTGGCCCATGCTGGTGCTAAGAGGGTAAAAGAAACACATGCGATTACAAGATATTTACCTACAAGATTTCCAAAATTAAATGTTCCTGGGGCCCCCACAATATGAATTTGTGTTCATTTCTAACACCTACAACCCCACATCTTTTGAAACAGTATCATCAAAAGGAACTCTAAAAGGGGGCAGCACCTGTGGCTCAGTGAGTAGGGCGCCGGCCCCATGTACTGAGGGTGTCAGGTTCAAACCCAGCTCCAGCCAAACTGCAACAAAAAATAGCCGGGCGCTGTGGTGAGCGCGTGTAGTCCCAGCTACTCGGGAGGCTGAGGCAAGAGAATCGCCTAAGCCCAGGAGTTGGAGGTTGCTGTGAGCTGTGCAGCCATGACACTCTACCAAGGGCGATAAAGTGAGACTCTGTCTCAAAAAAAAAAAAAAAACCTCTAAAGGGTACACTCTAAATGCACTCACGTACAGAAACCTCTTACACACTACAGAAATGAGTCTTAAGACTAACTACTCAGTAGTTTAGGTATTAAGTTAACCCCTGAGCCAAGCTGACAACTTGGAAAACTGGGTGATTCACGTGCAATGATACATGTATCTTATTTTTTAATGACATGGCAGATTCAAAAAACCAGCAAAGCACTACAGGGACAACTCAGAGTTGGCACAGTGGTGGGTGACTTTCTGTAAGAATATATAATTCTATTCTCTCTAGGATAAATGATGAGGTTTACTGACCCAAAGGAGACTCTTGCTATCTTTTAACATCTGAAAGGGCTGAACTTTGAGGGGAAAGGCGCATATTTTTGACTGTGGACGCTGCATTGGTTAAGACCCATCATTCTGGCTTGGCGCCTGTGGTCACGTACACCTGAGCTGGCGGGTTCAAATCCAGCCCGGGCCCGCCAAACAACAATGACGGCTGCAACCAAAAAATGGCCGGGCACTGTGGCGGGCACCTGTAGTCCCAGCTACTTGGGAGGCAGAGGCAGGAGACTTGCTTGAGCCCAGGAATTGGAGGTTGCTGTGAGCTGTGATGCCACAGCACTCTATCCAGGGTGACAGCTTGAGGCTCTGTTTCAAAAAAAAAAAGACCCATCATTCCCTGATGGTCACAGAGCAGGAGTGTCTGCCTCCCTCCCAAGTCAACTGCAGGGACATGTCCTTGTTTGATAGCTTTTCAACTGCTGAGAGAATCAGCAATTCATATTCCCAGAAAATGAAATACTTTCACATACTAGTTCCCTCCTTTCCTTCCCCTCTCACTCAATGGGGTCCCAACAGATAAAATGAGCAAAGCTCGGAAGAATCTGAAGACCACTCTTTCTACTTCTGTCAGAGCACACTCTGCTTCCTGGCATCTCCAGAAAAATCAGAAAATCTGACAACATAGCCTCAAGTTCTGATAACAACTGGCGGGAGGGTTGCAGCAATGGCCCCTTTTGTGCTGTCTGGTCCTCTACTCTTCCCACCCAACTTGCTTTCTTCTTTTCTATTACCTGTGTGGTCACCATAACCATTTGAGTTTGAGCCCCATGGGATACAAGCTGCCTCAAGCTACTCTGAGGACCAAAATCCCACCTTCCTATCACACTGGATGTGGTGTCTGGGCCAGTGTTGGTGAACATTCCCATGATGCCTACTTCCTAACTCCCTAAGAAAGGGAAATAAGGATAAACACAGCTTCATGATAAATGCCAAGACCAGTCAAACTAAACACAGATACCAAGAGTAAAGCAGGATTCCTTCCCCAAACCCCGTCCTACCAACCCTATTTCAACATGTTCACTAAGCAAAGGAGTTACCAGTTTAAAACACAAATTAATGGATCCAGTCTTTAAGCTGAATGACATACACACATGGGTATTTTAGATCTGGTTACCTTGGTTATCTTAATAGCCAAAGTAGGTGTGCGGGGAGATCCAGGTAGTCCTACGGGCTGAATCAAAGGGTAGACTGTAAGATGATTTCAACACAGAAGCAGAGGACTGGTACTGATGGACCCACACAGTACTGAAGTTTAACTGCTGCTAAATTTAACAAGTGAAACCAAACTCCCTTCCCCACCCAGAGATCTTGCCCAAAGTCACTGAGATGATCAATGTCATCTCAGGATCTAGAATCCTATTCTCATTGAAAAAATAAATACCCTCCCTCAAATGCTGATGGCATTTCATGTTGAGCCCACTGGTCACACTCCTCTTCTGAAGAGCACAAGTGGGCTCAGACACCCACGTCCTGATAGTTTCTGTCTGCTACAGACAAAAATATAAAGTCTTTAAGGAAAGACTCTCCCCATTCCTTTTTTAAGGTAATGTCCTTATAACTCATACCTTAAGCTAAGGTATCTGTGCTTAAGACAATGAAGAGAGGAAGCTTAAAGGGCCTGGAGATGTTACTCTGAAACAGAGCTGGCATCGCCCCCCAACTAGTCTTTTTTTTTTTTTTAAGATAGAAGTTTACTTCGTCACCCTTGGTAGAGTGCCGTGGCATCATAGCTCATAGCAACCTCAAACCTTTGGGTACAAGCGATCTTCTTGCCTCAGCCTCCTAAGTAGTTGGGACTACAGGCACCCAACCACAATGCCTGGCTGTTTGATTTGTTTTTTTTTTTTTTTGTTAAAAGACAGTGTCTTGCTCTTGCTCAAGCTGGTCTTGAACTCCTAAGCTCAAGCAATTCACCTGTCTCAGCGTCCCCGAGTGCTAAGATTATAGGTGTGAGCCACTGTGTGCCTCTAAACCACATTTTCTGCCATCAGTTTCTTTACAAAGCGAATATTTATACTTTAGTAGAAAAACCCTGAGCTAGACCGTTACTTTTCTAAACTTCCCCGCCCCCCGTCTGCAAGATGCCCCTCTCCAGTAACTTTGGAATCGAGAACTTCATTCGCTCTGTTTTGTTACATAACAGCAGCCATAGGAGAGGTAAGAGAAAGTGTCCCCAAAGAATCCTAAAGGCCCCTCTGTCCAGCTGAGAGAACTGAATTCCCACAGGGAGATCAGAGGCGGGATGTTGGAGCTAATTTAGAATCTTTGTGCTTCCATGTACACAAAGCATATCATCTGTATTTTCACTTTTCGTGGACATGCTCTTAGTGCTCACAGACGTGGCTACACACCAAAGCAGGAGCTAAGGTACAGGGAGAGACGGGTGTTCGATAGAAAACCACAGAGAAAAGAAGCAGCCGAAGAGCTGCTTTAAAATAGTTCCTTTATTTTCAAAAACACTGCACTATAAACGACTGAACTTTGATCTTTCGAGTGTGGCCTCAGCCAGCAACACAAACATCACCAGGGAGCTTGTTCAAGATGCAGGGTCCTGCCCCCCCCCATCTACTGAAACAGAATCTGCATTTTGACAAGATCTACCCCCATTCTGTGCACACCAAGCACTGCTCTGGAAGAACCTTAATGGTGAGATGTTAAGAATAGGTCCCTACCTTTTAAAACATGCATAATTTGCTGTGGAATATCTGATATGAATCACCAGAACTTATTTAAAATAAATACAGATTTCTGGGCCCATCTCAGCCCCTTTGAATCAGAATCAGCAGCACTCAGGTAGCCCCAGCGTTCACTCCAGTTTGAGAACCAGAAAGCAATTTTAAACGCTCATCACCTCTACCCCCTACACGGAGGCTGGTTTCAATATACTGCTAAACTGATCAGCACACTGTAACCGAAAAATCTGCAAAAAATTCAAAAAGCATGTTATACCTTTGTGTATACCTTAAAGTGAATAGGGTGGGGGCTCTGTTCTGGAATTCTCATGAATGATACACATCTTTTTACAAATAGTTTTTTAAGAGGAAGTATGTGCGTTCTCAGTAACACACACATGCTTCCAGTGCTAAACTCTTCATAGAAAACGACAGGCGGACGTGGAAATGTGCACAGAACCACGTGCACACACATACACACACCTTTGTCTGGAACAGGAGGCACCATCTGAGAGCGCACACCTCCTGTGTACACCCCTCCACGCAAAAACAGACCAGTTAAGGAAGGAAAGCACTCTCCCTAGATCTACCATTCACTTTGTCTAGGACCAAACCAACTCCCAACTAATTTAACAAGCAGCAATAAGTAACCCATAATATGTTAGCTTTTAGTCATTAAACACCCTTCCCTTTTAATTAAAGAAAACTTGAAAACTGGTTCTCTAAGGGGGTCCGAAATTAAAACTCATTTAAATGTTTAAAAAACACTCCATTTGATACAATCTGGACAAAACAAAATAATGAAAACTCTTATTTAACGTTGGATGAGGGGGGGTGGTTCAAAGACTTCACTGACTGCCAGGTGAGGGAAACACAAGATGCATTTGCTTCTGGGTACCTCTTTTCATGGCGTGCTTTTAAAGGCCCAAGCTTCAATTTCTGTTAATATAAAGGGTCAAAATATATTATGGGATCTTACTTCCAACGGCTTCAGTTTCCCTGATACAAGTTGCCTAAAAGAGCAAAGAGCTGTTAGCAATAGTCAGGGATGAGTCTGAGGTGACGGCCCCCTGCAAACTTATGCGTTCTTTCTCTGCCACTGCAGACTGGCAAGAAGATACAACAACTCTTTAATAAACAGAATGTTCTTTTTTCATTCAATTAAGTTATTAAAACATGACTATAATTTGACTACATTAATAACACAATGAAGCAAGCCTTCAGGTAAAGTAACTTGGACAGACAAAGGGTATCCAAAAAGCAAAGTCATGCCAAGCAGAGGGAAAGGAATAAACGTCTGTGGCAAGAACAAGAGTTGCCCTTCATTTGATTATTAAAGTATTTAGGTGAAGCAGCAACAGTCTTTCCCCAGCGAAGACGTAAGGTGCCTGCTCTTCCATCAAGTTGACAAGGGAGTCGGGTCCGTCTTGCTTGACGGCAAAGCACGGGGGCCACGGGTATGACGCAGGAAGGAAGAGAGAGGACACGAGAAAGTCGGGCAAAACAGGAAATTTGAGGAAACTACTTCTCAAGTGTAAATAAGGTTTTCTGTTACTTTCATTATTGCAGAAGCGAAGAAGCTCCGTTCAATGGAAGGTGCTGAGTTTTCTTGTAAATCTCTAATTTCTCTGCACGTGTGCATTGGTTCACAATGTGCTGGGCTGATGTCTCAAACACAAGCTGTTGATACCAGAAGAGCAACCAGAATTTATTTCAAGCGTTCTCCTTGAACCTGAGCCTGTTCGAATCCCAACGCCCCCCCACCCCCCACTACTGGCTTTGGGACTTGGGACAATGTCTTTATCTTCCTGAACATCACTCTCTTCTCTGGAAGATGGGGATAAGAGCAATTCCTGCTTTACAGAGACAGGCAGTATCATGAAATACCTAAATTACACAGGAACTGAAACAGAGTGAGCACTAAATATGCTTGGTATTTTTATTAAGAACAGGGTAATTCTACTCTCAAAAATTGACTCATGGAAAATCGAAAAGTTGGTTGTTGTTAGGTTTTATTTTCTACAATAAATCTGTGTCAACTACCATCAATGGCTTTATTTTTAAACAAAGTATTTGCAGGTTACTGCTAAAGAAAATGCCCCATATGAAAAAGACTGCCCTGGAAATTTATCTCAGAGATGTGTTATTTACCTTTAAAGAAAGCAGAACACACAAACACACCTTCTTATACTAAAATATAAAGGTGGGCATTTGAGAGTGCTAACTGAGTGCAGGGCTAATGAAGGCAGAATTTACTCATTGGCACATCTCCGCCTTGTTCTTAAATGTCTTTGCTAATCCTCACTATGAAACTTTAAAAAAAGAAAAAAGAAAAACAGCAAAGCATCCAAAAATCCACAGACATCAGGGTGAAAATCAAATTAATAACTATTACTTGTACATTAATATAATTTTAAAAATCTAAAATTCTAATGAAATAAAAGCCAACCTAATAAATTTGCACACACTGGACTCAAGCAAATGCACAGCAGTGCCGTACACACACAATCCTAGAATATCTATGTAAATAACAATTATTGAACTATATTGCAATTTTATTATCAATTAGTGGGGACAATTATTCACCGACAAACAAATCCTCCCTTTCTGCCAGGTACATATATCAAATATTCTCAGTAATCACAAAAGAGATCTGAATCTTGACCTGAGAACAATCCACATTCCCATCTCTACCCCCAAGAAAATCAAAGCAACAACTTCATCAAACTAGAAGGCCAAAGGGAGTAAAGACTGCTAAATATCAAGGGGTGTCAAATTCTGATCACAGTGTTTTTGCAGATTTTTATCTAGTGCACGTCCCTTTAAAGCATATTTGTGTGTACTATTTCTCGCATTTCAGCAATTAAGAAGTCCTGTGCACACAAACAGTAGGGAAATGGCTCAAGCACTGGGTAAAAATACACAGTGCGTCTGACAGGCACCATCGAAGCAATAGAAAAATATGCCTCAGAAATAGGATTTTACTGATATTTATTGGTAGGTTTGTTTGCCACAACTCTCATCCACTTCTTCTCCTTCCTTTTCTTCTTTTTAGCAAAACACATCCTGCTTCTCAGCCCCCGACCTCCGTGCGCAGCACATCCCAACCAGTATTGGCTATGACTCCGGCACCAGGCGCCAATTTCAGGAAAATGAGAGTTCAGCCCTTTCTTTTCTTTCCATTTTTGTAATCTCGTAGAGGCACAACTGTTCCAGAAACCAGCTCCCCTACCAGTCAGATATTTACACTAAAACCTTTACTAAAGGGCTTGCTATTACAATGCTATCTCATTGATACAAGATTACTTCTCTTCTGAACCACATCAAGCTATATAATACCCTAACGTTCAAAAACATTGCCCCTGGAGAAAGATGCAGCCCAGATTATTTTCATGTGCTTATGAGAGCGGAATGCCAACATTTTTACTTAATGCAATGCAAATCTCTAAAAAGGGGAGTTTAACTATGAAGACAAGGAAATGCAGGGAATATCCTTCCAACATGCGTGTGTCCACATGCATAGGACTGACACACAGATTTCACAGACGCAGGTCAAGCTTTAATCACCCCGGACCAGAACTTTAAATATTGTCAGTCACTCAAGATGCAACCCCATTTTCAAAAGCCCAAACAAACATGAGATAAAGGATATATTTTTTAAATGTGAAGGAAAACGTAGTATTTTTGTGCATGACAAGGTGCAATATTCTGCCTTTTTATTCTGATTTGCAAAATAGGTCCTATGTCAGGAAGGTAAGAGAATATAGCATTTACCTACCCATTTAGCAAATAATATGGAAGACCTACTCTGTATCTTTATTCAAATGAAAATACTACTCCCCCCTCCCCGATTTACTTCTTTAAAGTAAAGCCGGTAGAAACCCCACCCTGTAAGGAACACAAGCATAAAGCAATCTCTTGCAATGGACCATTTTACTCATTCTGCAATTTCTTACCCAAATTACACAGGTATAATTATTTTGACACTATAATGAAAAGAAAATGGGATTTGGGCACCGTAGGTTTATCTAATAACACTATTTCTTGCCAGACTTCACAGCACTGACAGTCACAAAGAACCTTGTCCATTCCAATAGGAAATATTTGATTTTACTGTAGGAACATTATTTATTTTCACCAAGTTGCTATTATCAGAAAGGATATGATAGCTGAATAATAAAAATGAAATCAAGAAATTCTGGTGTTTCAAGGCTTTATTTTTTTTCTGCTCTCACTTTTGACATTTTCTTCCCCTGGAGAGACAAGATAAAGTGCTGTCATAAATGGGTGACTTTTCTTGTCAAATGACAGATTTGATTCTCCATGGCAACCACAAATCAAGGTGCTAGTAGGAATTAAAGCTTCTCTTAAAAGGCGTCTTTATGTTTATAAAATGAATTTAAATTAAATGGGTATTAGGTACAGTCGTTACCTCAATTTATTTATTGACTGAAGAGCTGTGTTTTTCCAAGAAGCACATCTGCATTTTTAAGGAAAGATAACATATTGTCCTGACAGATGTATAAACAAAGCAAGTTACAAGGTCATGCTTCATACACTAGTTTAGAGACCCAAGAAGCGGGTACAGACAGACCTCTAGCAGTTTCGGAGTATTTAAATACTGGAAAAGGTGTAAAATTACCTACAGGGAAACAGATGAAGGGGGCTCGCTAGTTCTTCTAACACAGCTTTTTTCTATTCCCAGTTAATAAAGATTTGTGAATTTGTCACAAACAGAATGCCAAAAGGCAATCTTCCTTTTTATCTCATGTCCCTTGAGTAATAGATAGATTTTTAAAATTTCAGCACTGCAAAAATATTTCATTCAAAATGAAATTATTTTAAGCCCCCAAATTCAAGTACTGTTAAAATGAAACATTTGCTTTCTAATAATGTTTTGAAGAAAGGCAAAACACACACAAAAAAGGCCATATATGATGATTTCAGAGGAATGAGATAATTAATCAGTACGTTAAGCTGATTTCAATTTTCATAAGACATGAAAGCTGATTTGCTTCATTTTTTATAGCATTCTTGGCCATTAGAACTTAAGCAGCAAGGTAATGTGCTATTGGGTCCTAAAATAATAAATCAGGTCCAATCTTCTTGATGTTAGGAAACCATTTAGCTAGTCTAGAGAAGTGAGGGTTTTAAGGTCATAAATAATATTTTAAAAGTTGAAGTATAGATCATTTTTAGAAGTTTCCCTCACAGCAGAGGGCAATGCTAGCCTGTCTAAAATATGCGTGTCAACAGCATTGTCATTCCAATAGACATGTTTAGTTTAAAATTTAAAAAGCGAGAACAGGTGGGTGCGGTGGCTCACGCCTGCAATCCTAGCACTTTGGGAGGCCCAGGTGGAAGGAATGCTTGAGGCCACGTATCTGAGATCAGACTAAGCCAGAGCCAGGCCCCATCTCTATAAAAAACAGAAAAATTACCTGGGCGTACACCTGAAGTCCCAGCTGCTCAGAAAACTGAGGAGGGAGGATCGCCTGACCCCAGGAGTTTGAGGTGACAGTGAGCTATGATAAGGCTACAGAACTCTAGCCAGGGTGGCAGAGTAAGACCCAGTATCCAAAAAAGGAGGGGGTGAAGAGAAGAAAATAAAAGTTTTACATCGTAAACTGGTACTTGGGAGAATCCATCATTCTTAAAGGCACCCATGGAAGGTTGGCCAAATTTGATTTTACACATCTCTAGTTAAAAGAACGACATGGAGAATAAAATTCCCTTCATACAATCCTCTGATGGTGTCTTTGTTGGGAACAGAACTGACAAACCCAAGAAGGCAGGGAGATAACTGATACAATCACAACGAAGCCATGGACAAAACAGCTTCATCTAGGAATTCGTGACTTTATACTTAAATGCTTGGAAGTTGAGGTTTGTTTGGTTTTGTTTTTTGGTGGGGAGGGAGGTGTTAACTTTTATCCTGTGGGGGTTAAAAAGACTTTGTCCACTCTCGAGTTTAATCAGTACAAGCTATAATAAAATGGTGCCTAAAAGTTATAAATCTCTTTGGAACTCTGTGTACAAAGCATATTTTATGGTGGTGTGAGTCACACAGAACTCTCTATTTCAGTCACAATGGCTTTTTGTTTCATATTAGAATGAAGTGGGTTGATGATCTTATTCTTATTCCGTGTAAAAAGTCAAACTAACATCACACCTAAAAACACAGGTCGACAAATTACCCAGATACAAGGGCTCACAGGGACCACATGAAGCAGCGCGTGGCAGATTCTGCAAATTTATGACATCGGTCTTAAAAACAGTGACCACAGGTCTTTGGCATCTCCCAATGCTGAAGTTATTCATTCCACCAAGGGGAGCTTGGCACAGGTTGGCGTTCTCACAGACAGCGACTAAGACGGTTCCTCTGGAGAATAACTGACCCTCACTTTAGTTAGCAACACTACCTGAATGCTAGCAAGGCTGTCCCATAAAACTGGACTCTGTACCAGGTATCGACAGTGTCTGCCTTAAATAGTTCACTATTAGAGAGGGAAAACCGTCAGGACGGAGGCCTTTCGGGACTATACGTAAACACGTGCTATATAAAATCAGGAAACACTTTGCTAATGTACTACTGGATAAAGCAAATCGCTCATTAAAATAAGACGTGCCAGGGTAAAAGATGGGAATGTGATTTGCCTGGAAACAAAATTATTTACCCTTTTGTTTGAAAGAAGGGACAGAAGAAGAATGTGTGAACCTATTTCGGGCGTGCAGTTGGTATCTGGTTACTCTGTTTAGATGTTCATGTCACAGAATCAGCTCAAGAATTTCTTGAGAAAAATAAAATACGGTTCACTTCAAACAACACTTTCCACCTGCCTTCTAGAGAGCTCCAGGCTTTTTCTGAGGTACACAGGCCTCACAGAATCACGTCTGCATGACGGTCCAGCTCTATGGTGACATTCTCCTTCTGGTAAGCTCCAGTTACCACTGAACTTTCTAAAACAGAATTGTATCAGTGAGAACCGATTCATGTAAAGCAAAGAAGAAATTTCACTGAGTGTCTTCAGCCAAATCCTCCATGGGATTTAAAAAATCAGCTAATATATGAGAGGGAAATCATTTCATCTATATTAGAAATCGGGACTTAGATCACACTTGTGGTGCATATGTGAAGGGTCAGGAGAAAACTTCTAAATACGGATCAAAATTGTTTTCACAAAGTAAATGAGAAAATATCATGAATGTTATATTAATCAGGTTGATAAAAATATCTCCGATTTTATGTGAAGCCCGCACACTGTACTCCA